>JACSVZ010000032.1:1094998-1214376 GCA_014706295.1 Lycocorax pyrrhopterus obiensis
CAGTATTTCTTACTTTAAGCAAATAAACATATTCTCAAAGTATAGTCAAATATTTTTACAGCTGACAGAGTTCTTCCCTCACTAAAATGAGATTGAAGAGGGAAACAATTAAGCAAGTGGTTAAAAAAAAGAAAAAAGCATCAGCTGTTCCGTGAATTGGGGCACCAATAACCATCAGATCCCAACACAGAGCAAATGAACCTACACAAATCTCCAAAAGCCATTTGTGTTTAAGCATTATGTGCTCAAGTTTCTAAAATAACAAATACAAATTTAGCTTTGGGGTGTATCTCCTCTGACTGATGGGAAAACCTGCTGATTCTGGTTAAGGCAAACAAAAACCAGTCACCAGAGCTGGTGTCTCACTCTACCAGCCTCCCCAGGGCTGGAAAATAAAGACCAATCCAAGTGGAACATAGGAGCTGGGAAGGGATGGACTGTGCAGGACCCTGCCCTCCGAAGGAAAGCAAAGAGGGAACAATGGCCTGACAAAAACACATTTAACAAACAGAAATTCAAAGCAATTAAATGACTTGGAAGATTCTTTCTAAAGACAGGCTTGGTAGAATTCATGAAGGAAGGGAATGCTCAGAGGATGGGCAACAGTGCCAGCACATTCCCTGAGACCACAGCAGCACACAGAGCAGGAGCCGATATTTAGTGCCCCCCCAGATGCAAACAGCACATCTGGGTGATGCACAAGGACACAGTGGCTACAGAAAAGGATGCAGAATCCTCAAATGCCAGGATAGCCACAGTAAGAGCTGGATGGACTGGAAAACCAACTTATGTAACAGTATTTTACGGTGAGAGGTAAAATTGCTGCTGCCCCAAGAATTTCTTTTCATTTGAGACGTGTCAAGAAAGCCCAAGAGTGTTGAAACGCACAGAGACCCTGGGGGAGGCATCGGGCTATTTATTGTAGCAGCTTCTCCCTGCGAATAACCCCTGGCAGGCTCACTTGAGAGAAATTCTCCAATAATATCCAACCATCGCTTCTTTTTGTGTGGGATGGGGATACACCCATCAGCCCACTCCAGCACTGGAATATTTCAATGCTCTGAAGAAGCAGTGCCAGCAGGGGAGAGACTCTTCAGCCCTGGGCCCTTTCCAGCACTTTCTGCTGCAAGGACATTCCCCGCTGGAGCCCAGCCAGGGTGGCCGGACACGCTGCCCACAGGGGCTGTGGGGCAGAGGCAGGGCTGGGGCTCCCCTCGGGCCAGCCCTGCTGGAAGTGGGCAAGGGCACCGGAAAGGCCCAAGGCCCAGCCAAGTGCTGGTTCTGGAGGCGCTGGGAGCGGCCGGGGAGGCAGCGCCAAACTGAGGGATATGAAGGTCTCCTCCGGCCTGGGTGAATCCGGGACTCGAGGATCGCCCCGGGCCGGGTGCAGCACCCGGCACTTGGCCTTGTGAGACCTCGTAAGGTTCTCGTTGTGCCACTTCTCCAGCTTGCCCAGGTCCCTGTGCACGGCCAAATCCTGCCATGGTGCCCCTGCCACGCTCAGCTCCGCGGCCCCTGCAAACGTGCTGAGGGGAGCTCCATCCCCTGCCTGTGTCACTGGGGACGCACCAAAGAGCCCCAGGGCCAAGGCAGAGCCCTGAGGGACACCCCTCGTCCCCGGCCTGCAGCTGCACATGGAGCCAATGCCCACAAGTCCCTGCTGCGTCCATCTGGCCAATGGCTCGTGCCCTGAGTAGCCCACCCGCCAAAAGCCAGGGCTCTGCAGGGTGGGGATCGGGCTGTTGAGGGGGACGGTGGCCGAAGCCTCACGGGCCAAGGGCTACAAGTGCCCAAGTCCAGGGCCTGCTTAGTGCTACTTCCAGCAGGCTCGGCTGCTGAAGGGGCGCCGGGGGCGGCCCTTTGTGACACAGGCATGTGGTGCCAGGGCCCTTGGCCATGTGGAACATGGCAGTGCCCAGAGACCCTTGTGACATCAGAGAGCCCCGCCCTGGCTGAGGGTATCCAGGGAGCAGAGCCTTGGAGTGCCCAGTCCCGGTGAGAGCCACTGTCGCAGAAAGGAAGCAGCTCCTGCGATCCTTCTGTGCTACAGGAGCTCAGAAGATGGAAGAGGACAAGGCAAACCCCAACTCCTCCCAGCCACCCACCCCTGTGCCCAGTGGGCCACAAGACCAGACCCTCAGCTGGCACTTGGTGGGGGCACAGAGCGCCTCAGTCAGGCCACAGTCAGGCACTGAAGAGGAGGAAGGGCCCCTTTGTCATCAGGGAGGAGAAAGAGGAAACCTGGCACGGATGAGGAGCCTTCCCAGTGGAGAGACGTTCGGCCCCAAGAGCTTCGCCTGTGGAAGAGGCGACAGGCCGTGAGTTGTCCAGTGGGGACCAGCAATGCCAGGGCAGGAAGTGTCCCTGTGCGGAGTGTGGAGTCACCAAGGGCTGAACCAGTGGCAAGATGGGTGTGAGCGTGCAGTGGGGAGATGGGGCACAGCAACAGCTCTACCAGTGGGAACAAAGAGTGGAAGTCCAGGAGCTGCCCCAAGGGGAAGAAGAGGTGAATGACCCAAAGCTGTCCCAGCGGGGTGAAGGAAGTGGAGCAGCCAGAAGAAGCAGCCACGTTCCCCTGCCCCCAGTGAGGAGGTGCCATCAGCGGGGGCACAGAGCCTGGTCCCTGCCGCACACAGCCCCTGCTGCCCTCCCAGCCCCTCGTCCAGCCCGCTGGGAACCCAGACCCGTAATGAGCAAGCAGGAGAGGCAGAAAGGGGGTCACTCCTGGCAGAGAAAGGGAGTGAGGAGGGGGACCTCAGTTGGAGACATCAAAGACTGCAAATACCACACCCAGCTTGAGCAGTCCCCAGAGTGCCAAGGTGCGGCACAGCCAGAGCTGCCCCAAGGAGAGGTCAACAGCTCCCAGGACCGCTCTGACCGGGATAACAGCATCGAGCCAGAGCCGTGCCACGCGGAACTCAATGACTGGGAAGAGTACATCTACCGAGAGGTTTCCATCCAGGAAGATTGGCAGCGACGGAGACCTCACACAGAACACGTGGGAATACACGTGCGTCTTCAGCTTCGGGGTCCCACCCTCGCTGCGGAACGACACCACCTGGGACGGACTCAGCGTGCTCCGAGCTGCGCGAAGAAGGCAGGCGCCAAAGCCTGGCAGCTCTTGTGGCAGACGGGCTCCCGGCGCCCATCGCTCGGGAGGCCTGGGTCGAGCGCCAGGCACAGGAGCCGCTCTTGTGCCTCGCGTCCCCCCTGCCAGGCCAAGCCCCCATGGCACCGCCAGCTTCTCCTATCTTGGCCTGGCAGGAGCCGGGGCCTGCCCCGCACAGTCCCCGCAGCCCCTTGGCCGCCCCAGCAAACGGCCCGGCCGCCTCAGAAGGGCGCTGCGAGCGCTGCGGGCGCTGTTCCGCTGCCGCTGCCTGGCACCACGGACGCAGGAGTAGCGCCCACGCCAGCCCGGGCCTGCAGATGGCGGCTGGGCCGGGGCCCGCGCGGGCCCCCGGGAGCCACACGGGCGGCCTCGGCCTGGACAGGCCCCGCAGCCTGAGCTGCCCCGGCTGCTTTGGGCCCTGCCAGGGGCATCTCCCCACATTCAAAGTTCACCGGCGTGGCCAGCCCAAACAGCACCCATGGAGCACACTCGTGCCAGCGTGCGCAGCGGGAAGCCCAGAGAGTCCTCGACGTGTCAAGAGACCCTGCCCGTCACCAGCGCCACTGGCACCCTGGCAGCAGCACCATCAGCCCGAAACCACGTCCCAGGCCACATCTGCACAACTCCTCAACACTCCAGAGACAAGGCCCCACCACCGCCCTGGGCAACTTCTTCCAATGCCTCACACCTCTGCCAAGGAAAAACTGTTTCAGATATTGAATCTGAACCTCCCCGGACATGACTGCAGGACTTTGACTCAACAAATGGAAGTGACTTTAAGCAATAGTAATATGTAAAAAAAAAAAATTAAAAAACCTGCTCACACAGGAAAAAAATAGGAATAGGAATAGGAATAGGAATAGGAATAGGAATAGGAATAGGAATAGGAAGATTATGATGATGAAAGAAATAGCAGTAAGAAATAGGAATAAGAAGAAAAAGGAATAGAATAATAATAAAAATAGTAAGTTGAATAAGAAGAGTATAGGAATAAGAAGAATAAGAGGAAGACATAGTAAACAATAAGAATATGAAAAGGAAAAGAATAACTATAAGCATAACAAGTGAATAAGATTAATTAGAATAAAAAGAATATGATAAGGAAGAAGAAGAAGAAATAGTAGTAGTAAATAAGAAGAAAAATTAAAATAGGAATAAGAAAGAATAAGAGCACGATGAAGATGAAGAAGAGAAGCAGCAAGAGCAGTAGTAATTAAAAAGAAGAAGGCAAAGAAGAAGAAGACTTAGATGAAGAAGAAGAAATAGGAAATAGTAAGAAGAAGAAGAAGAAATCAAATCAAAATATACATCCACACATCCTCTAGAACCCATCCCTCCTATTTCTTTGTTCAATAAAATGCATGTCCAGTAAAATCCATTTGTTGTCCTCACATGGTCTCACTTGCACCTTCACTGGGGCAACAGGCGTCTCTCCCCCATGGCATCCTAACCATGGGCAGGGTCCCTTCCAGCCACAAGCATTCTGGGATTCTGTCAGGGACTGCCTTCCCTTTCCTTCTTCCCTCTGCTTCCAGCTGCAGAATGTGCAGCAAAAGCAGCCTTTGCTCTCTGCTCTGGGAGCCCACCCAGCTGCTGGACTTTGTCCCCTGCCCCTGCCCAGCTCCCTTGGGAGGCACGCAGGACCAGCAGCTGGCAGCCTCGGGAATGCCCCTCTGGGATCCATGGCACACACTGCAATGGGCTGGAATTCCAGTTCCCAGCAAGGAAAGATGTTCCTGCCCTTCAAGGCAGAGCTCTGAAGGGGCTGAAACCCAAGTGGAGCAAGATGTTACAGTGACATTCACTGCCAGCCTCCGTAACTTCATCCAGGGCTGGTTTAGCTCCTGATTGGGAAAAAACCCATCAGGGGAGGGTCTGTGGCTGGGAGCTGCCCTGGGTAAAGGGAGACACTGGGAGGGAAAAAGAGCAGGCAAAGGAAGGCAGGAGAGAAAAGGAGGACACAGCAAAGAGCAGCACTCCGTATCTCTGAGGGAAGGGGAAACCTTTTGCTGCATGGAAACCAACAAAAACTCTGAGTATCTTTGCCAGGCCACTGAAGGCCTCTCCTGCCCCCACTATCCCGAAGCCAAAGTGCCCCTTTTTGCCCATCCTTGCAGCACTGGCCTCAGGCCGTTCTGCTCCTTGTGGATGATGGGGCAGAGGGTTTGTTCCAGTGCATCCTGCAAGCAACAGGCAGGACAGTTCCACCAGGATGGGAACCCAACCTCAGGGCTGAGCGACTCAGAAAATCTAAACACCAACAGGGCACATTTAGCATTTTTTGCTACAAAAGGCAGCACTGAAAATGATAGGTAATGACAGCCTCCTAATCACCCCAATCCCTTCTCCATTTTAAACCTTCTCTGAAATAAGCAAAGTAGTTCTTAAAATTCCCTTCATCTTTGTCAGCCACAGATCTTTTGAGAGCAGACTCGGGAAGAGAGCAGAACATTAGCACGTTGTTAATCAGACATGGCTTGTTGCCCATTTCTCCTTACTAAATTACAGCAGTAGCTGTTGGGAATAACCAGCTATCCTGAGGAATTTTTCCTGCAGCAAGTTATTTTCCTATCATGGTCCATCTGTAATTTTATTAGTTATTAAAACACCAATAGAAATACAGTACAGTGCCTTACAATTACTCCCCCTTATATTTATAAACATCAAAGTCTTCCAGGTCTTAACAACAGGAAAAACCCTGTGTCACCCTTTTGCAGATTAACATATTTAGGGTTTGGACACGTCCTCTCCAGGACTAAGTAGGAACAACAGTTGAAGCTCCAGCAGATCCTTCATAAACTTTTCCCTTCTGGGTATCAGGAATAAAACTGTGTTATTTCAGTGTCTTGATTTTTTATGAATCTAGTTATTATCTACTAATTCCTTTTCTCTTTTGGACTTTTCAAAAGCTGATGTTGCACAAAAAAGTGAGCTGTGGAAACCTGAAGCAAGCTGGGCAATTAGGGCTGAACTGCTGCATCTGCTTCACAGAGAATTTTTATTTGACCCCAGGAATGCTGGTTGCTCAAGCAGACTAAAGAACTTGGATTCATTTCAGCGTGTGAGGATTGGGGTGTGCAGCTCCAGGCCAGGCTGGCAGGGTTGAACAGGAATTCCCAAACAGCCTTGGAGTCACGGCCCCCTCAGCATTCCCTGCTCCACCCGGCCCCAGCCTGCAGGGAATCAGGCTCAGCAGTAAAAGCACAAATTCTGAATATCTCAGGAGTGCTGTACAAGACACAATGATCACAGTCTATGATTCCAAAGCCCAGCTCACCTCATGGCCTAAATGCTGTATTTTGGGTTAGGAACAGGCTGCCTGACGCGGCCCCAGCTCTCTTTGATAGTTACCAGCACCCGGCTGCTCTCGGGCTCTACGGGAGCGCAGAGCCACAGATAAACCCTGCACCAATCTGTTCGCCTAGAGACAAAACTGATTTTCTTCTGCACACCCAGGTTCCTTTCATGCCACCTGGCTTAGATAAGCTGCCCAAGTTTTGCCTGGTGGGATTTGAACAGCTGCTCCCCGAAGATGAAGGGACAAGGCCAGGAACAGGTAATAATTTCTTAACTGGAAACACTGTTGAATCATTCGTTTCCATCCCCACAGATTGCTTAAAGCCTCCTCAGTGTTTGAGTCTAACCAACCTTTTAACTGGAAATAGCAACCCTCGGTGGGATTTCCCTGTCCTGGCACCAGTTTCTCTCACAAGTGTCCACCTGGCTTCTAGCCAGAGGTATAAACGGCATTTCTTAAAGCCAAATTTTGAGACAGGGCAAGATCTGGGTGGAAAATTCAAGACAACAACCAAACTCTGTGTAGGTGCCTTCTCTAAGTGGCTGCCCCAGTGATGGATTCACGTCAACACCACCACATTCCTGAAACCAGTCTGTGTTCAGGAACACTGCTGACTCTCCAAGCCAGTGCCCACTTTGCCAGGAGTGTCCCTGCCTGGATCTGCTGCCTGGAAAGTCTGGGCAAAGCCTGGGCAAAACCTGGGCAAAGCCTGGCACCCTTGGCATCACAAGGCTTCTTGCACGGAGGCCAAGCACACCCGAACACAGGGGAGAATTAAGCCCAGCACTGGTGCCACCACTGCCAGCACCAATCTGTAAAAAGCGTCATTAATTATGTGTGATTTCAGCTGGAATTGGCCCTCCAGGAGCAGCACTCAGTGGCCCAGCAATGGCCCAGCCACGCCAGGCTCAGGTAAGACACTGCTGGACCAGCTGTGGCTGTGTCGAGGTGGACATGAAAGCACACACTTGTCACAATCCAAAGTCGAGAGAGATAGAAAGGATTTTTTATTTTCTTCTACTGCTATTCTTATACCTCCTTACAGTTGCTGTGGCCTATTAGGATTGGCTGCTTAGCAAACAGTAACAAGGCTGTCTAACAAAACAATGACCATTCAGGCAGTAAAACAATTAGCTATACAAGCAAAGGTATATGTAAATGGGGGGGGGGTTATTGGGCGGTTGGAGGTAGCTGCTGTGTACCCCAAATTGTCTCTAGAGAGGGACAATTCAGGTGCAGTCTGGCTGCTAGCAAGCTCCTCTTTCTGCCCTGCGCTGCTGTTGGCGCTGGTATCACACACCCCCACACCCAAGCCAGATAGCTCAATATTACCAGAGATAAGGAGTCAAGGAGGGCTCCCGCACGGCAGTTTGCCACGGTCAAGGTTTATTCACCGCAGGGGTGACCGGATGCACAGAGCGACAACGGGCTCGAGGTCTCGTTTACATAGGGTTCTACAACCAATAACCTGAGGGTGCGGGGGCGGTACAGAGGCGGGGCCAGGGAAGGGAGGCAATGAGCAGAGGAAAGGGGCGGAGAGGGGGACCAGGGCAGGTGAGCAGCTGCACAGGCTGCTGGGAGAGGTAGTTTTCTTTAAACAGGTTCTGGGGGGGGTTGCAGGGTTACATTTCATCCACAAGGACTTGTGGCAGAGGCTTTTCCTTTACAGAGATAGGAAAGGTATTTTTCAAATGCCTGAGTTTTTCCACCAGCCGGCCTCTGCCACTTTGGGGCTCTCTGGCTTACCAGCTGACTCAGTGACCCCAACAAAGGTGTAGTTGCTACATATTATCCACAACTTCTTCCTTGTACTCTCTCAATGTCCTATAACAAGAACATCCTCTCCTTGTGTCCAGAACATCTTCTCTCATTGATTATCTTCTTGGCCTTCTCTGTGGGTTTCACTGAAGCTGCAAAACTTCCAGTGTAAAATTCTCACGGGTAAATTCTGATCGGATTCAGGTCTGACTCAGTGAGGCCCCCAGACCAGCTGTCAGCCTCATCAGGTCCCCCTTTTTGTTTTAGTATTACAAAGGCAGCACTTACTGACTTTTGCAGGGCCCTTTGCAAAAAAGACAATAAACACGGCACAATGAGCAGGATGCAAAAAATGACCAATAGGATCAGGCATCCAATTTTAAGTAGATTTTTGATCCATCCTGCAATTTGCCAATTGCCAAACAAACTAGTAAGCCAATCAGATTCTGATTCTTCACGCAATTTTGACACGCTTGTTTGTAATTCCTTAATGTGGGCATGAATAGATTTTGAATGATCAGACAAATTCATACAACACATTCCATCGAAATCTTCTCATCCATGTCCATTTGCTAACAGCAAAAATTCTATAGCAGCTCTATTTTGCAGTGTAGCACGCCTTACTGAACCAACATCTCTTAATAGTCCGGATAAAGCAAGCGAAGTAGCATTAGTTTGCTGAGCTAACCAACATCCTAACTTGTTTAACAGTCCCAGTGCTTTAGCGGATGCTACTTGTGGAGAAAGGAAGGAAACAGCTCATCGGGTACCTGCTGGCCAAAATTTAGTGTTATCATCGCAGTCAGGGGCAAATGCACGGGTGCTGCATTTTCCCCTCCGTGGTTTATGCTGTAAAATCATAGATGTGTTAGGTGTTAACAGTGAGAGTCGTCCTAAGCTGCAAGGATCTCCCTTGATGTGTGGTGGAATCGCAGCCCATGCTCGGTCTCCACAAATAAAAAACACCCCTGGTGGCAAAGCTAGAGGAACAGCAGTAGAGTGTGAGATATGTGGTGAACTGTAACTGCACCAGGCGCTTGCATTTGCAAATACGGGTTGGTCAGGAGAAACATCCCATACTTTGGACTGATTAGATCCAGAGTAATTAAACTTGACACAAAGGTCCATTTTCACAGATCCTAAAAGCTTTATTCCTTGTGGCTCAAGAGTTGCACGGGGAAGGTATGAAACCCACTGACCCCAAGCGTTAGCGTGATTGCATGATTGTAAAAGCTTGCTGACTGTCTTAGGCTTTGGCCAGTCATCTATCTGCAAGCTGACAAGGCAGGTAGAAAAAGGATTGTCAGGATAGCAGTGGCTAAGCACAGAGTATCTTGTCCAGTCGCATTGGCCAGGGTAACGCACACGTTAGTTCTTGGCTGACTAACAGGCCAAGCAGAAATAGCAGGCACTAAGCTCAGTAAAACTGACAAGTACCACATTGGCACCTGCACTTTTCTGTTATTCATTGCCATTTGCACTCCAGTACATCCCAATGCAAGCCAACACCCCTTGATCACAAGGATAATACAGTGTAACACAGTCCTCCTTGGTCACTGATGCTCGATGCTCTCTCTGGTTGGAGGTAGCTCGAACTGCGCTGCCAAGGTCATCACCCTGTGCTGCTGTTATCCTCAGGATCTGGCCGAAGAGGCGCTGGGATATTCTGCCGCAGATCAGGACACACACACCTTGCTGGCACCCACCGTGGTCCAGTGTCTGTGGGAACACAAGCGTATCCAGGCCCCCAAGTGACAAGGTCCCAGGGGCCTTCCCACTGGCTGGTAAGCAAATTCCTTACCCATACTTTAGCTCGAGGCAAATGTGTTTCACCGGTGGACTGTGTTGAAACCCAGAGTGCAGAGAATATTGCTCTGCCTGTTTTGAAGGGTTCTACCCCCATGGACAACACTAGCTTTGACTTTTTTCCATGGAGAAAGTTACCTACCCTCTGGGAAGTAGTAGAATCCACAGAGGTGTGAACTAGGTGATAGAATATTATGTAAGATTGGCACAGGGTAAAAAATTAAGAGGTTTTGGGTTTGTTAACATAGTAAATAGATAATAGCAAAAAACTCCAAGATGGAGGATTGTTGTCATTCTCCAGGCCTTCTTCCTTCTTCTTAGTACCTCCATATTCTGCAGTAGAAGTCTAGGATGATTGGATGAAGAATTCCGCAGTTCCTTTCTACGTGACACAGTGAATTACTGGACATTGGTGGAAAAGTGAAAATATCTTTCGTTTTAAGTTTTAATTGGATAATTTACCTTTAAGAAGGCTCTGTAATCTTGATAAGTCGTCATTTCGGCATTAGGCATGGAGGACTTGCTAACCTTCTCTGCTCTGTGCTGTACTTTTCTCTGATCAGACTTAATAAACAATTTCAGATGAAAGCAGAGAACGCTGAAGGTCCCGTTCGTCTCTGGGCCCCTGACACAGACCTTACTGAATCTCCCCCATCAGGGGAGGCTAACGAGGGCAGATAAAGGTACAGACTGCAATGAATAAAAATGATTTAAAATTGAGGGATTGTTTGAATGAGCCGGTATGGTCAAGTGATTTATGGTATATACAGCTTTCAAAAGTCTGGACTGTGGGGTTTCCCCTTTTGTTTTTCTAAA
This sequence comes from Lycocorax pyrrhopterus obiensis, assembly GCA_014706295.1. Taxonomy (NCBI): domain Eukaryota; kingdom Metazoa; phylum Chordata; class Aves; order Passeriformes; family Paradisaeidae; genus Lycocorax; species Lycocorax pyrrhopterus. Next base: position 1,105,786 of record JACSVZ010000032.1, read on the forward strand.
ACAGTTTTAAGTGTGTGATGAGCACGTTCAACAACAGCCTGACCAGTGGGAGAATGAGGAATACTAAATTTGTGAGAGATACCCCACAGACGTAAAAAATTCCTAACTTTCTGAGAAACGTAGGCTGGCCCATTGTCAGTTTTCACACAGGCAGGTATGCCTAAAGCAGCAAAGGCTTGCTGCCAGTGCAAAATTACATCACAGGCCTTTTCTTTAAGATGAGCAGAAGCCCATATAACAGAAGAAAAGGTGTCAATGGATACATGCACATATTTAAAACGACCAAATTCTGAAATGTGTGTAACATCAGTCTGCCAAAGCTGTAGGGCCAAAAGACCACGGGGATTTACTCCTAAGGGTAAAGGTCCATTAAAGTTCTGACAATCTGGGCAAGCACTAACAATAGCACGAGCTTCTGTAGGTGTTAGTGAAAACTGTTTACACAATGTGCGAGCGTTTTGATGAAAAAAGGTGTGAGATGTTTTAGCCTGGGCTAGTTTGTCTGGCTGAGGAACTGCCCAAACAGGGTTAGCTAATGCATCAGCATGGGCATTACCTTCTGCAAGAAATCCTGGTAGGTTTGTGTGGCTTCTAATATGCAAAACATAAAAAGAATAAGTACATTGCAAAACAGCTGTCCAAAAAGCCTTTAGCAAAAGACACAAATCAGCATTATTAACTTCTTTCAAAAGGGAACAATCTACTCGTTGTACAACATCTGCAACATAAGCTGAGTAAACAATTAGGTTAAAAGGTTCAGTAAAATGATGAAAGGCGATACTAACTGCTTTTAATTCGACCAATTGTGCGGATCCAGTACCCTGACCCTGCAAGGTCTGCCATCCATTCTCATTTTTCTAGGTGACAATAGATTTCCCCGTTTTTCCTGACCCATCTGTAAATACTGTGTTGCTGTAGCGGCAAAAATAATGACACGAGAGTCCAAGTCCAGGAAGTAAATCCAGCGAGCTAGAGCCCCGTTTATTAATTGAAGACCCCTTTTATAACTCGGTTCGCAAAGATGGTGGAAAGCCATTGTTTCTTTTAACAACCACCCCTTGGTCTATTGGCTGAAGCTCATGACACCCATTTCATAATATTTGTCTCAATGTGATCCATAACAATTTCTGCATAACAAACCCAGGTGCTAGATAAAGAATTAGTTTACAAAACTGTCTTAGCTGTTTTCATCTAGTATGCGTGTGAAAGCGATGTTCTCACAGAATACTGAGAAAAGGCTGAAGAATTTCTCTGTTTCTAACTTTTTAGCATCTACAATACTGTAGGCCCATCTACCGGAGTACAACTTAATTTAGGTTTTGCTGATAGTGGGGTGGTATTCAGTGATTGTAGTAACTTATGTCTGGGAAAATGGTAATCGATTTGTCCTGTGTAGTTCTGCAGTGCACTCTGCAGTGCAGAACTGTTGGCCAAGGACCATTCAAAGCAATCTTGCTGAATAGGAACAGTAAATTTAGCAGAATCTTTGGCAGCAATTTGCAGGCATCGGTGTCGACATTTAATAATTAACTGAGCAATCAATTCAAAAATTGTAGTGACTGTTTTTTTTAGGTTTGTGAGGTAAAAACACCCATTCTAGAATATGCAATGGGTCAGGGGACCAATGATCAGACCATTGTGCAAGAGTACCTGTTGGATGAAATTCTGGAATTACAACAAAAACAACGACATCAATGTCAGGGTCCACACGGTACACGTGAAGACTGGAAATAATTTGTTGCACCTTATCTAAGGCTTGCTGAGCTTCAGGGGTAATCTGTCTTGGTGAGTTTAAATCTGAATCTCCTGCTAATATATTGAACAAAGGAGAAAGTTGTGCAGCGGTGAGTCCTAAATAGGGACGCAGCCAATTAATGGTTCCTAACAATTTCTGTGCATCATTTAGAGTATGCACTGTAGTGTCAAATTGAACAGATTGAGGGCATATGTTATGTTCAAATATTTTCAATTTCAAATATTTCTAGAGTGCTTCTGTTTGGATTTTTTCAGGTGCCATCTGTAATCCATATTTGTGCAGAGCCTTTAAAAGCTCTGGCTGTATTTTTTGCAAATCCTGTTTGCAAGGAGATGCTATCAGTATATCATCCATATAGTGATAGCAATAAGTGTTAGGGAATTGTTCTCTGATAGGTGATAGAGCTTTGGCCACATACATTTGACAAACAGTTGGACTGTTTTTCATACCTTGTGGTAAAACTTTCCATTGATATTGTTTTATAGGTTCAGCATTGTTAACAGCTGGTATTGAAAATGCAAATTTTGGTCTATCATCAGGATGTAAGGAAATTGTAAAGATTCAGTCTTTCAAATCAACAACTACAATGTCCCATGTTGCAGGAATCATAGTAGGAGATGGCATGCCTGGTTGCAGTGCACCCATACGTTCCATGACTGCATTAATGCGTCTCAAATCATGTACTAATCTCCATTTGCCTGATTTCTTTTGAATCACAAATACAGGAGTGTTCCAGGGGCTGACAGATGGCTCTATGTGCCCTCGTGATAACTGCTCATCAACTAAATTGTTCAGGGCGGCAAGTTTCTGTTGTGTTAGGGACCACTGTGCCTGCCACATGGGACGGTCAGTTACCCATCGCAGAGGTGTTACTGGGTGGCAACCGCCCTGCTGCACAATGACCCCTATCAAAAATTTGTGCTAATTGTGACTCCCCAAGTGGCCAAAACATCACGTCTCCATAAGTTTAGAGGCGCAGCAGTCACATATGGGCGAACTGTAGCAACCTGGTTGTCTGGATTTTTTATGAGCACAAAATGTGCACTTAAACAACTTTGTGTCATTCCCCCAAGACCCACAATTGAATTTCCCACTGCAGTGACAGGCCACGAGTTTGGCCAGTCATGATGTGAAATCACTGTGACATCTGCTCCCGGATCAATCAGCCTTTTGATCTTAACGGTCTGTGGCTGTGCCCCTTTCAGTGTTAGCTCACAAATCAGTTGTGGTCTCTGCTCGGAAAGTTGTTGAGTCCAAAAAACCTGAGGCGTGCCGGTAGAACCAAAGCCTTGGTCTCCTCTCTCTTTAAGACCGGTCCTGGGAACACAAGACTTGAAAGGTACAAGTTGAGCAATACGAGTATGAGCAGGTATGACTGCAGGAGGAGTGGGTGTAGAAACCATTGCACATATTTGTCCTGTAAAGTCTGCATCAATCACTCCTGGATGCACAAAAATCCCTTGCAAATTAGCACTTGATCTTCCTATTAGCAAAGCACTTAAGTTTTGCCCTATAGGTCCCTGTGCATCCAGAGGCACTTTATGAACTGCAGGAGAGTCTATGATTACTGTGCTGGTGGTGCAAACATCCATCCCTGCTGAGCCTTTTGTCCCGCCGGCAATTCTGTCACATAAACCTGTGCCGGGCGCAGCGGTTCCTGGGGAAGCATTTTTGTCTGCACTCCCCTGGCGTTCCGATGGGAGTTTCCCTGATCCTTAAGGGGCTGCTCATTGGCATGGAAACGAGATTTACGTTGTTTCGCATGGTGTCCCGGTTTACCACATCGGTTACACAGAACTGCTCTGGGGGCTGCTTTGTTGTTGTTATTTGCTCCGGAGGCCGGAGTTCCGTGTGGGCACTGAGATTTAAAGTGGCCCGGCTGTCCGCACTTGTAGCAATTATGTGTCGATTTAATAGCTGCTGCAACAGCCGTAGTGACAGACTCGGTTAGCATAGCCATTTGATGTGGCATAGTTCCTATTTTTGCACATGCATTAATCATATCCTGCAATGAGGGCTTTTTCATAGGCAGCAAATCAATAGCTTTCCTGCATTCCTCATTTGCATTGTCTCGTGCCATTTGCAAAATTAAAGTTTCTTTTACTCTTGCATCTACTGCTTGTTTTTCTATTGCGTCCTGAAGGCGGTCTAAAAAGGCTATAAAAGACTCATCAGGGCTCTGTTTAATTGTTGTGTAGCTTTTTCCAGGAGCTGACATGCTGTCACGATCCGCTTGAGACGAGCGGGGGTCGTGATGATTCATTAACCGAATCTCAGAGTGCAGAAGAAACACCAAGGGGGAGAAGTGTAAATTTCAATCAGCACAGTGTATTTTATTGCGTACCAACGCGGTGTAATTGCGATAGAGTGGGAGAGAGATGTAAGGAAACAAAGGATAGAGGGAGAGAAAAGGGGGTTATAGCTACCAACGGCCAGACGGAGTCCTCTTGATCCGTCGTCTTCCGTGGGGAGATCTCAACTGGGGTCTTCTTAGAGAGTCCTTTTATAGTCTTTTCGAAGCGAGGGGCAGCTAGCCGAGAAGTGGGGATCAAGTCCCATTGTTTCGGGTTAACGGCACAGAACAGGTAACAGACAGCATGTCCCGCACTGTTCTTGGTCTGGTAACAGCAGGGTCGGCGTGTCTCCTTGCACACTGTACTGATTCTGGCATGTCCCGTGCTGTTCTTATTGTGATAACAGCAGGACCAACACAGCTGTGTTTGGCTAGCTTTCCACCTCGGCCAGGCCCAGGCTCAGCGTCTCGCTTTCGGCAGATGATCATGAAGCAGATGAAGGATCTTCGGGGAAGGGTCTTCGGACCGTCCCTCACACATGCTCGCTACCTTAAACAGAGCTTCTAAAGCATCATCACGGGACTGTGCTAAGATCAAAGGATGCAGGCGAGCCTGTAGCTGAGGCTCGTCTACAGGGTGCAATCCCATTAATTGAGGTAAACCTGCACCAAATTGGGGATCAACTACTGGCAATCAGATATTATTTAAAGCAGTTTCCTCACAAGAAGCTCTCCACTCAGTCTCAAACACTGTAAACTGAACCGACGTGCAAAGCAATTAAGCAATCTGCTTTAAATCAAAGGGAGTTAACTCTTGTCATAAATTTCAGCATTTTTGTCACAGCAGGGGACTCCAAGCCATAGTTAGTAGCAAGTTGGCACAGCTCAGATAATACCAGCCAAGTAAATGGAAGATGCAGATCAGGCCCTTGACCCCTGCCTCTGACCACCAGGAAGGCAGAGGTTTCAGGGTCTTGTGGCTCTTTTGAATCTGGTGACTGACGAATGATTTTAAGATGCTCGGCGGCCTCAAAATCTTTATCAAATAACGTTTGGAGTCTGATATCCCTCCAAATAGCTGCAGGATCCCGCGTGCCCCGAGTTACAGATACGGGTTGCAAAGTTAAGGTATCTCTATAAAGCAAGCTATCACTTTGAATCCCTGGCATGGATTGTTTCACATCTTGTGCAAAAGGGTTAGGGTTAGGGTTAGCAAACCTCCCAGGGCCCACCAGCTCCCCCAGTGTCTCCCGGGCAGGGGGAAGTTTCCAGCAGCACCAGAAGCTGGTAGGTCCAGTCCTCGTTGGGGACCACGTCAGTGGCCACCACATGCCCCGAGAGCTCCTGCCGGCCCTGGAACCACCTCACCTGGATCTCCGCAGGGCAGAAATCCATCACGGAGCAGAGCAGGCGGCCAGGGCTGGGCTGGGAGCTCAAGGGCACCAGCGAGATGGACACGCTGGGGGGCACTGGGAGAGAGCGGGGACACACTGGGATCAGCTGGGGGGGCACTGGGTGAGACGGGGGAGGGGTGATGTGGCATTGAGAGGGACTGGGAATGGACTGGGAGGGCACTGGGACAGAGGGGAGTTGATTGTGGGCCCACTCCCACTCAGTTTTAGGGTCCCATCCTTCACTTTTCCCCACTTTCCCACTTCCTCCCACTTGTTTCTCATTTTCCCCAATCTTCAGCCCCATCCTGCTCTTCCTTTGATGGTCCCCTCTGCCTCTCACTCATTTTAGGGGTCCCATCACCTCTTTTTCCCCTTCTCCCCCCTTTCTCATCGAGTCTCGCCCCCCCGCTCACCCGAGAGCTCTGCGCCTGCAGCCAGGGTGGCTCCCAGCACCACCAGTGCCACCAGTACAGCCCCAGCTGCCCCCATACGCCCCATGGCCAGTGCTGGCCGTGATTTTGATTGGCTGAGGGGCCTCCGGGACACTGCAGCCCCAGGGTGGGGTTTTTTTGGGGAGGGGGAACCTTGGGGTGCTGGGCAGGTGGGAGCTCAGTTGTGCCCAGAAATGTGTCCCCAGGGACGCGGGATCTCAGGGGTGCCCATGGCCTGGGGTGACGCTGGCCCGGTGCCAGGCACCCACCAAAGCCACTCTGTCCCTGCCCCCCGCAGCCGCACAGGGGAGAGAAAATGGAACCGAGGGTTCCTGGGTGGGGATAAGGACCGGGAGAGATCCCTCAGCAAACACCGGCACGGGCACAACAGGCTCTAATTAGAGATATTATAATTGATTACGCTGACAAAATCTGAGCCGGAGAATGAGAAGGAAAAGACCCTTAAAAACACCCTCCCCTCACTCCTCCCTACTTCCCAGGGGCTGCGGGGGGATCTCTGCATCCCCGGGGATCTCTGCATCCGACATCTCTGTCTTTGGAGCCGTCAGAGATTGGCTCTGCCAGACATGAAGAAGCTTCCAGAACCTTCTCTCAAAAGACACCTCTGAACCAAATCCACTACCAAAACCAGGCTGTGCAAGCCTAACAGAGCCCAAAACTGGGGACCCAGATATCCAGGAGCTCAGGTGTGCCCAAAAAACGAGGCCCCAGCTGAGGGCATTCTCTGCTTGGCTGAGGGCTGCCTGAGGGCTGGGGCTGCAGCAAGGGGGGACACCCTCCTCCAGCAGGGATGTCCCGCAAACGGGGGACCCCCACAAGCCTCTCCCAACCCCTGGGGCTGGGCTGGCCCTGCCTGGATGCCGGGAGACACCAAAACCGCTCTGTCCCTGCCCTCTGCAACTGCACAGGGACAGGAAATACAAGGAAAGGCCCAGGAGCTGAGAGAAGGACCGGGAGAGATCCCGCCCCGAGCACCAGCACGGGCACAACAGACCCAGCCTGGGCACAGGGAGGGAATTTATTAACAACCACATCACAGCAGCATAAGGAGAAGGGAAAGAAATCTCTCCAACACCTTCCCCCCACCCAACGGGAATCGCCCAGAACAGGGGTCACCAGGGCTCTGCCCAACGGGGGTCACTGGGGATCATCCAACGCCGATCCTCCCACGGGGGATGGAGCTGGAGCAGCGCACGAAGCTCTTCCCACACTCAGGGCACTCGCAGGGCTTCCTTTAGTGGTGCCTCCGTTGGTGTTGGGTCAATGCAGAGCTGCTGGAGAAGCTCTTCCCACACTCTCCACACTTGTAGGGCCTCTCCCTGGTGTGGATGTGCCGGTGCCTGACGAGGGTGCAGCTGTGCTTGAAGCCCTTCCCGCAGTCGGGGCAGCGGAAGGGCCTCTCCTCCGTGTGAATCCGCTCATGTTTGACAAGACTGGAGCTGCTTGGAAACCTCTTCCCACACTCCCCACACTCATAGGGCCTCTCCCCGGTGTGGATCCTCTGTTGGCTGACCAGGTGGGACCTCTGTCTGAAGTATTTCCCACACTCCCCACACTCATAGGGCTTCTCCCCAGTGTGGATCCTCTGGTGTGCCCTCAGCTTGGAGCTCCACCTGAAGCCCTTCCCACATTCCAAGCACTTGTGGGGCTTCTCCCCACCCTGAGGATTCTCCCCCAGCTCCGAGCTCCGCCTGGATCTCCGACCACCTTCCCAGCACAGGGGGGGTCTTTCCTCCTCGCAGCTCCCTGGGCTGGGTTTGCAGCCCCTCCTCGTGAGGGCTTTTCAGGGCTTTTCCTCCTCCTCCATCCAGCCACGCCTTGGGAATGACAAATCCTGGTTTGAGGGGAAAAACAAGGGCTGAGCGCCTTGGGCTGGGGCTTCCTCCTGCCCAAGTCCATCACCGGGCATCTTGTGTCCGTAAAAACCTACAAAACACCAAGATTCAGCCCAAAAGTCCCCCAAAACACCAAGACATGGCCCCAAAACTCCAAAAACATCAAGATTCAGCCAAAACCCCTTCCAAAATATAAACATTCAGCCCACACAAAAAAACCAAAGCACCAACATATAGCCCAATAAACCTCAGAAACACCAAGATTCACCCCCGGGAAAATCGTGGATCCCCCTCCCTGGTCACCTGCTGGATGGGGGGGAGGCAACGCTCCTGGGGCTGGGGGGAGGCTGCAGATACAGGCAGTGGTGGAACCTTGGGGTGCCTCCTCTTCCTGCTCCTCCTCCTCCTCCTCCTGTATCCCTACTCTTCCTCACACTCCTCTTCCTCCCACTACTCCTTCTCCTGCATAATCCCACCATTTGCTTCCACATGCATCATTTGACCATTTTGTTCTTCAACCCTGCTCCTCCAGCCTTTCTCCTCCTCCCCCCACGCCCAGCACCCACCCCTGGCTCGCTCTTCCCCCCACAGCTCTCGGATCCCACAGCACGAGCACGGATGCAGCTGCGGCAGCTCGGGCTGGGGCAGCGCTGGGCTCTCGGCCGCTCCTGCCCGCACTCGGCCCCCGCCGCAGCCACTTCCGCCACGACAGCACGGGGGGGCCCGGCCTTGCCGCTCCCCCCCTCCCACCTCCCCAGATTCCCCTCGCGGGGGGCGCTGCGCCCGGGCCACACGTGGGCTCCAGCTGGGGAGCGCCGGGCGCTGCGGCTCTGCCTGGCAACTGCTGACTCACCACCGCCGCGCCAGCTCATTGGCTCAGCGCTGCCCCACGGCCGCGCCTGCAGCGAGGGGGGACACCCTGCTCCAGGGGGGATGTCCCGCCAACGGGGGACCCCCAGGAAAGGAAGAACAGGAATGGGTCTGTACAAACAGATGCTGTCAATCGGCTTGGAGACAGGGCCAGGGACTTGGAGATAAGCAAGTAACCGGAGAAACCATCGATTTTAGAAAATGTTACTAATTGACACAGACTGCTGCTCAGCCAAGGTCCTGCTCAATTCCTCAACATCCAGAAGAAGAAAAAACCCTTAAAAGAACCATGGATATCGTTTCCTATACAAAAGGGGAGAATGTTGAGGTAGTTTGCACATTTTCCCAGAGGTAATTAAGGACATGGACACCCAGGGTGGGTAAAAAGGGAAGTCGAGAAGGGGTCTCAGCAACAGGGGACAGATGGTGTTGGTGTGCTGGGAAAAGACTGGTTGAAGGCAGTGTGCAGGAATATGGTTAAGGCAAACAGCAGCAGGAGGAATCTATGTGGTAAGAAAGAAAAAGGAAGATGGAAAAGAGGAGGAAGAGAAAAAAGTGAGGACTGGGATGTTTTTAAGCACCATCTTATCCTCAAAATTTGCCAGCTGATCCAGATCTTTTGTATCCCCGCTTTCCAGGACAGGAAAGAAAAAGAAGTTTACGATTTCAGGGGGTTTCTCTGTGCTGGGGAGCAGCAGGACAGGGCAGCACGGGCTGGGGGTCTGTGGGGAGCTGCGGGGCCGGGCCGGGGCTGTGGGGCAGCCGGGGCTCAGCGCCGGGCGCTGCCTGACCCCAACACCCCCCGGGCACGGCCAGCAGTGGCCCCCGGCCCCCAGGAGGCTGCGGGATGTGGAAGGATCAGGATTTTCTTTTAACGATCTTGTTTGGGTCACTGGAGAAACGAATGATTTTGCAGAAAGCTCAGCAGCTGCCAGAGGATGAGCACCCACAGGCAGTGAGGGGGCTGCAGCAGAGGCACAAGAAGCCCCTGCAGCACTTGCTCAGAAAGGCACAGCAGCTGAATGCAAGAAGGGATGAGGAAAAGGCCAAGGGGAAGGCAAAGGCCACGGCACAGTTTCTACAGCCCCTGAGGGATGAACCGCAGGGCACAAGGGGGCCCCAGAACCCAGGGGACTGGCTCGGCCACAAGCACCTCCCAGAGGCATCGCCCTCCTCGGCAGGGGAGAGCCGACCCAAACAGCCCCTGGCAAGGAATCAGGGTTCCATATGCAGGCCACAAGGACACTGCAAGCAGAGACAGGAGCACCCGCAGCAGGAGGAAGTCCAACCGCTGATGGACATGCATTGTTAGGGCTGCCAGAGCTCCCATCACACCAGGGACCCACCACACCACAGCCCTTGAGAACATTCAGGGGGCGTCTGGATCGAGAGGAGGCCTTTCCTGATAGACACAGGGGCCTCTCCATCCACTCTCAATCTCAGACCTAAGGGGGGGAAACTGTCAAGTAGTTCTTGGATTATCCAGGGAATAAGTGGGAAAGATGAGCAGGTGTGTTTTATTTGACCACTATTAGTAGATGTGGGAGATGGGTTTGAAATGCATCAATTTCTGTTTGCTCCTAATTGTGATTGTAATTTACTGGGAAGGGATTTGGTGGCTAAAGTGGGAATGCAAATTCATATTGTAAAAGGAGATATAGAGGCTAATGCTGTTGGACCTTTGTGTCAAATGTCTGGCAAGGCCTCTGCTGAAGTGAACCCAGAAGTGTGGGCAGCCTCAGGGAAACAGGGAAAATTAGATATGGTGCCTTGTCGCTGTTTTCCCCACGGACGAGTAGAGAAACGACACGAAGTCCAGGCTCAAGGATCAATGGATGAATGATTTAATGAATTCTCAGAAGACTTTTATATGTTAGTACGCAAAGTGTATTAAGTGGCATAAGGTAATTGGTTTTTGCCATCCACCCCCTAAGGGGATTGGTCAAGTTCTAAGACACACATCTCTAAATGTTTTTCTAGTTAGAACCATAACACTTCTACCAAAACAATCCGCACCTGCAAGAAGTTTACAAAACGGTAACATTGTTTTGTCTTACTTGCATGGGAAAGACAGAACTCTCACAAAATGCTGCAGAAAGCCGGAAAATCTCTCTCCTAAAGCTTTTCAGTGTCCATAGAGCCTCTCCAAATTCCTTGGAAGCAACCAGGACAAGTGGTGTCTAAAAGCAATCCCCTGTTCCAAGGGAGGCAAGGAAGGGGTTACAGCCTGGTACTGAGTCCCTGCTAAAGGCAGGGCTTTGGGAGCCAGGGATCTCTCCCTACAACACTCCTCTCCTGCCACTCAAGAAACCGGATAATGCACACCACAAGGAAAGCAGAATTTGCAAGTGTTCAAAAGCAGATTAACTGAGCCTCCTGCCCTGGCCCTCCCAGACAGGGAAAAAGAATTTGAATTGCATGTGGGTGTTAAACAGGGCCATGCCAAAGGAATTCCTGGGCTAAAATGTTTAACCCAGTGGCCAGAGAGTAGCCTCATTGTCTGCAGAATTGTGCAGCCCCGGCTTTAATGGGAACTGAGGCCTGAAAACTGACAGAACCAGAATCTCTCATTGTTCAAGTCTGGCATCAAGTTAAAGCTTTGGTAACCCAAAGGAGCCTCTAAATGGATGAGCAGTGCTCGGTTATTGCAGTATGAAACTTGTTGGATGGAACAGGAGGATTTCGAGTTGAGGACAGGGGAAGGGTTTAACCCAGCCTCCTGTTTGAACGGCCCTGGACAGGGGGGCTGGCAAGAAACCCATGGCTGCATTCAAGTGACAGAGCTCCAGACCAGGCCTAGGAGACATTTACCAGACATTTCCTGGCCTGAGGGACAAAATGTCTTTATGGATGGGTCTTCAAGGGCAGCAGAAGGCAAAAGACTCACAAGACACGCTGTTATCAAGGAAAGGGAATGAGACAAAGCGCAGGTCACCGCCCGCATGCTCAGCTCAAAGGGCCGAGCTGTGTGTGCTTGGAAGAGCCTGCGACTGAAATGCCCTGAGCAGGAAGGCTTCAATATCTTCTGCTAACAGCATGTCAGCTCACACGGTGGCAGAAGCATTTCCCACTGCTTCAGCAATCCCTGCATCAGTTATTAAGGTGTGTTTGGAACAAACAATTCTGAGATATGAGATTGTGGAAGCAACAGACTCAGACAGGGGAACTCATTTTACAGGAAAGATCCTTCAGGCCATTATGGCTGCTTTAGGAACACAGTGGCACCTCCAGACCCCCTGGCACTCCCAGAGTTCGGGTCGGGTAGAAAGAATGAATGGGGAAATAAAGAAACACCTCCTGAAGCTGGTGACAGAAACCAAGATGCCACGAGTACGGCTTCTGCCATTGGCTTTGGCAAGAAGAAGAGCCAGACCCAGGGCAGATATTCAATTATCTCCCCTGGAATTGATGTTTGCAATTCCTCACCCTGCTCATTCTCCACCTACTGGGGGGTGGAGATAAGGGATGTCTCTTTAAAGCAGTCTGTGGCCACAATCCTGTCTCTTGTGAAATCTCTTCCACACAAAGCTCGGCTGGCACAGACCCTGCCGTGGCACTTTGCTGTCCACAACATCCAAGCAGGACCCAATCGGGTCCTGCCTAAGGAGTGCAAAGCAGCACCACTGGTGGCCAAGTGGCGTGGCCCATTCCAAGGGTCACCGAGCACAGAAACAGCAACCAGCACAGCTCAGCACAGGGGGACCCCTCAGCCTCGCCTCAAGGGCTCTGAAGCTCCGCAGATTTGCACTTCCCGGCTGCAGCAGGACCAGGGGAGCCCGCGACTCACCCTGCACACAAGGGGCCGCAGCAGAAGCCAGGGCTCCACAGCGGGGGAAGCCCCTGGGCCTGCCCACACATCCTCTGCTCAAATCGTCTGCCTGGGCACCCTCCTCTGCCAGCTCCGGGCACTGGGGGCCGATCCTCGCTGTCACTGCTTCAGCTCCAGCGCTTTCTGTGCCCGCACTCGCCACAGCTGCTGCGGGAGACAACGTGAGAATTCCACTCTGGCTCTCACCCAGGCTCACACACTGGACTGGCTGCGATTCGATTGCTGGAAAATATACCAAGTTTAGAATTTTAAAAAATATTATTTCTCTCCTCGGGCTTGGTTTGTCTCTGCCTTGGGGAAAGGAATTTTAAAGTGTTTGTTAAGGGATGTTACACCACTCCACAGAGATGAGCTTAACATCTCAACAGACTGGGAATAGCCCAAAAGACACCCAAAAAGAGAACGACCATCAACAAAACATCAACGACCATCAGCAAACATCAAGGAACATCGACCCCAGACACTGCCCCCGGCACAGCTGGAGACCCCTGGTCTGGAAAAGGCTGATCAAGAAATCAAGGAGTGTGGACCTAATGAACATCAGAGGCCAAGGAATCCGGGTCCAATAGGAAACCAAATACTAAGAACTACCCAACTTGGAACCAATGAACATTAAACCAACGCATTTCTATGGGTTTAGACTGTATAAAGTTGAGGAAAAATCGAGTAAAACTCGTGTGCCATGGAATGATTTTCTCTGCACAGCCGGGCTATGTGTGCATGAAATTATTTCTGTTGCACATCCTGGCCAGAACAAAGTAATGCCTTGATCCTCTAACACTAAAAAGGTTGTTGGAGAGTTTTTGTTCTTCCCGCAGTTTCCGTGAAAAGATTACACCATCAGAATGTTTTTTCTTAATAATCCTACTTTGATATTGTCAGTTGGGTTTGGGCCAGGGGTGTGAGAATCAATTTTTCGTCTTAGGGGAAGAAATTCAGAAAATCGCTTTTGCTTTGGGTTTTTTTTGTGTATGTGTGTGCGTGGCTGTTAGTGATGGCAGAATTTTGGAATGGGTTTTCCGATATTCACCTTTAGGTTGCATTTTGCAGAACTGGAACAGCTTTAAAGGTGACCCTTTAACTTGTAAACAGTTAAAAGAATGTTTTAAAAAAAAGGAAAAAATAAAAGCAGCTTGTGGGGGGGGGGCACAAGTGAGTCACCTGATGCCTGCCCTGGAAGAGAAGCTTCGTTCCAGGCAGCCAGCAGAGGAGCTTTAGAAATGCAAATTAACACTGCTGCGGGAAGTGTGGACAATGTCCCAGGCTCTCCTTGCCTGCGGGAGCAATTGGGCTCATTCCCTCTGTCCCTCACCCCAAGCTCTGCCTCCTTGCACAGACCGAATTTGCATCGCTAAAGGCAGAGCCCACAGTGAGGAGCTCTCACTCTGCAACAGAAATTGGTTCAGCTGCAAAGGAAAACAGCAAACGGAGAATGTTGCGACAACTTCACTCAAAAAAGCAGGGGGGAATCATCCCTCTCCCCACTCCAACATGTGCTGCCACTGTCTATGTTATACACGGTGTATTTGACCACTGGTGTGGTTTTGCTGCCACAAGTTCAGCGAAATCAGTTGGGAATCCAAGGATGTGATGATTTAATCAGAGAAAAGCGGTCAATTGATGGATCCCTGGCTGGAGGGAGCGCCCAAAAAAGGGGAAAAGATGAACGGCCACCAGAGCAAAACTTACAACACCATGGAGCAGCCCCTGGGAACCCGAACCAATTCATATGAATTAGGATAAAAAGGAGGCTGCGTCCTCCAACAATCGGAGAGACCCCACGGGAAATGCCCCACGGCCTCTCCCTTTGTCCATGAATAAAGTTACTTTTACAGGACTCCTCCGTCTCCGCTGGGGACACAAACCTCTGGCCACGTGAATTTTCCCGCACAGTCCCGGCGACGGGGCAGCCACCTCTGTGCTACCGACGGGAACCGGGACGAGCCAGCGCTGCTCCGGCACCGGCTCCTGTCGAGGCAGCAGCGGGAAGGAGAGCGCGGGCAGCCGCTCCCGCAGCGCCCTCAGGCCAGGGGCAACACGGCGCGGACACGGCAGAACCAACCCGCCAGAGCCCCCTGCCGCCCCCTCGGCCCGCAGCGAGCCCCGAGCCCCGGCACAACCGAGCGCGGCTCCCACCTGCGCTGGGGCCGCCTCCGAGCTCCGCCGCCGCCTCACCGGGCTCCGGCCGCTGCCGCCGCTCCCGGGCCCGCACAGACGCTCCGCCAATGCCGCCTCTGCTGCGCCACGGCCGCCCTGGGGGCGCCACCGGCGCCGGGCTCCGCCCCGCTCCCACCAATCCGAAAGCGAGAACCACGACTGACGGCAGCACCGGCCAATCGCAGCGAGGGGCGGGCTCTGCACACGGCCCAGACTCGCCCCGCGCTCTCAGGGCCCCCCGGGCTGTGTGAGGGGAAAGCCGGAGATGAGGAACAGCCCTGGAACGGGCCCGGCCCGGGCAGGAGGCCACGGAACCGCTGCTGCCCTCAACGGCCCGGAGCTCCGTGTGACCTGGAGCTGAAGGCGCTGGGAGCTGCGGCTGAGTCCGGGATGGAGCAGGGACCCACCTGCAGCCCCGCCAGGAGCCCAGGCCGGAGCGGGGGATGCCTGAGAGAGGCCCCGAGCCCGTGGGAAGCCCCTGCAGAGCCATGGAAGTGGCTCCTGGCGGGACTCGGGAGCCCGTGGGGGATCCCCGCTGGAGCAGCCTGTTCCTGAGGGACTGTGTCCCGTGGCAGGGACCCGAGGCTGGAGCAGGACAAGGATTCCTGTCCCTGAGGGGGAGGCAGTGCCATGACCTGACTGTGACCCCCATCCCCTGTGCCCCTGGGTGGGGAGGAGGGAGGGAATGGGGGATAAAGGGAAGTCCGGGAAGGATGAAGGAAACTCATTCTCGTGCTCTGATTTGTTTGATAATAAATTCAATTAATTTCCCAATTCAGGTGTGTTGTGCCCGTGACCAGTGATTGAACTCTCCCTGCTTTTATCCAGACCCACGAGCCTTTCCTTTTTTGTTCTGTTCCCTGCCCAGTGTAAGGGGGTGAGTGCCAGAGAGGTTTTGGTCTCTTTCCGGCGTCCCCTGCTCCATCCCGGACTCAGCCGCAGCTCCCAGCGCCTTCAGCTCCAGGTCACACGGAGCTCCGGGCGGTTCAGGGCAGCCGCGATTCCGTGGCCTCTTGCCCGGGCCGGGCCCAGCGCCGGGGCCGCTCCTCAGCCACAGGAGAAGCAAACATGGCGGTAAACGGAGGGGCAGCCGGCGGGGCAGTTCTGCGGCGTGCAAGACCCCGCCCCTCGCTATGATTGGCTGATTCTGCCGTCACTCCCCGTGTTCGCGCGCTGACTGGTTAGAATGCGGTGATGAGCGAACCGGGTCCCGCCCACATCCGGCCGGGATTTCGGAGGCGGCAGCGGCCGGAGCCCGGTGAGGCGGCCCCAGCGCAGGTGGGAGCCGCGCTCGGTTGTGCCGTGGCTCGGGGCTCGCTGCGGGCCGAGGGGGCGGCAGGGGGGAGGCGGCCGCTAACCCGAGCCCACCCGAACAGGGGGGGACGAGCACCTTCCAGCGGGGATCATCAACATTCAGGGAGGCAGAGAGGAGGCACAGCCCCAAGAGTGCTAAGCAAAGGGAAAGTGGAATTGGCGAGAAATTCGAAAAAAGTCGAGAGGAGGGAGAGAAGAAAAGCGCCATTCCCCACGGAGGGAGCCTAAAATATAGTTTTTTCCCAGGCTGGGAAGAACAACCCAAAACAAAGTGAGGTGGGACCCCCCAGCAACGCCTCTCTGCCGCCCCAGCTGAAGCCCTCGCTGGCTGCTCGAGGCCGGATGGGCGGACTGGGAGCACTGGGAAGGGGCCCCGGCTCGGGGCGCAGCCCCCGGGGCGGCCCCACGGCAGCTCCAAGGCTCCGCCAGCCGGGATGGAATGTGGGAGAGGGAGCAGGGCGAGGGACGGGGCTGCCGGAGCCGAGGGGACACAAGGGACAGAGGGGGCACTGCACAAGCATTTAGTGCAAAAGTAATTGGAATAATTGGGTAAACAAGCACAACAACAACTTTGGCACTGTAAGTGCTGGTGGAGGACACACAAGGCCATTTCATAGACTCACAGAATCTTCTGAGCTGGAAGGGACCCACAAGGATCTTGGAGTCCAACTCTGAAGGGAATGGCCCCTGTGGAGTCAAATCACAACCTTGGCATCATTGGCAGCGTGCCCCAACCCACATTCCTGTGGAAGCCCAGGTTTTACATCTATATCCATCTATATCCATATCGATCTATATCTATCTATCGATCTACAGGGTTACTCTATAAATACGTGGCGTTAGAGAAACAGGATCAGTTCTGGGATGGTCCAAGAAGGAGCAAGAAACCCCCAGCCCCAGCGCAGGCAGCCACACATCAGCTTCCACATCATCTCCTCTTCCTGCAGCTTCATCTCCTTCACACCAGGCACTCAGAACAAAAACTGAGCTTTCATGAGACCAGGCACTGAGGTGACCCTGAGAGTCAGTGCTGGGGGAGAAGAGGCGAAGCTGAGCCTGCCCAGCACGGAGAAGGTCCTCTCTGCATGCCCTGTTAGAGGGGAGTTTGGGCCCTGCTGCAGAGATACGGCCGCAGATTTGAGCAGGTCCCACTCCTGAGTTTGTTGTCAGCCAGGTACACACACTGTGCATTGCCAACGACCGGAAAGCTGCAAGGAGGAGCAGAGAAAGACGTGGTGACCCCGTCCCCTCCAGCAGCAGGATGAGACAAGTGCTGCCTCCAAGGGGCAGTCCCAGCAGCCTTGTTCCCCCCAGGCCCTGCCCGTGCCCCCCAGGCCCTGCCCGGCTCCCCGGGACTCACGAGGAGTTGAAGCTGCTGCCGTCCCCCCAGTGCAGCCCCTGGCCCCGTCTGCGCAGCCCGAGGCAGTGATGCACGCTCCCGCTGAGGGGGACGAGGAACTCCTGGGCAGGAGAGAGGAGCCGGCAGTGGGAGCTGCCCCGGCCCCTCGGGGGGACGCACGCCCGGGGCTCCCCCGCACCCTGGGGCTCCTTCTCTGCAAGGCCCCGGGGCAGGGCTGCACCCCCGGCCCTATGAGCACCGAGCCCGGCCCAGGAGCCCCCCGGGCTCCCCTGTGCCACCCCACAGCCCCTCACTCACCATTTCCTCATCCTTGAGCACGGCCAGGGAGGCCCCGAGCTCGGAGCACCGAGCCTGACCCTGATCCCAGGTCCCCTGATCCCTCGAGAGGAAGTAGCAGACCCCGCGGTACCCGACCCAGCCCCTGGGACAGGCCAGCAGCACCGGAGCCACAGGTGCAACTGGGCTAACTGGAGTTTTACCACAGCTTCCTGCTGGACAGCGAGGGGGAGAAGGTCTGAGGATTGCCCTGCACAGGCAGCAGGGACCCCGCTCTGCCCCGAGGGGCTGGGCCGAGGCAGCTGCCCCTCCCTTACCTGACTGCACAGCCAAGGCCACCCCCAAAGCCAGGAGCAGGAGCAGAATCAGCAGCAGCAGGGCGAGCAGGGGATGGGATCTGAACCACTCACCTGGAACAGGAAAGAGCCGCTGGCTGTGAGGACGGGGCTGTCCTGAGCAGGCCCGGCCCTCACATCCCCCACCCAAAGCCCGGGGAGCACAGGAGGGACCCGCCAGTCTGTGTGCCCCTCACTCAGCTGGCAGCAAGAGAGCCAAGGGACAGGGACACGGCCAGGGGACAGCCTGCAGCAAGAGATGTGCCCAGGGCTGGGGGCAGCTGGGGATGTCGGGCCCTGCCACTGCCACAGGGCTGAGCAGAGCACGAGGCCTCTTCCAGAGCCCTGGAAACAGCCACAGCCCTGCCAGCCCCGTGCTCCTGGGCTGACACTGTCCCCTCCCTACAGGCCACAGGGGTGGCCCTGCACTCACCCAGAAATCCTCCAAGGGTTCTTTTCAGTTTATTCCTGCGTGCTGATCTGTTCTGAGGACCCAGGGGCTCCTTCACACTCCCATCACTGGAGCAGAATCCCTTCTCCAGATCTTCACTCACTGCACGCTCACAAGTGGCACCTTCCTGCTTGTGACAAGTGGCTTCCTGTGCCTGAGGCAAGTGTGTAACCCTGGCTGCCGACCCCCGCTGGGGCCCTAGGGGCTACTTCACAATCCCTGTAGTTGAGTGTAGTGGGTTGAATTCGAACAGGGCAGAAACGCTAATTAAAGTGTAGTGGTTTTGAGTTAAAATATGGTTTATGATTTTCTTGGTGTGAGATAAAAATTAGGAGAAAACAAAGCAGGCACAGACAGAACTTACAGAATATAAAGAGGTTTATTAACAGGCCTAAAAGAAGGGAAAAAAAAGTGAGACTAAACCTGTAGAACACTTCTCTTGCCCCCACTTACAATGTATAAAAACCCTTGAGATTTTCCAGTCAGTTTGCCATCTTTATAATAATCTTTTTCAGTTCACTTAGGGAGAGGAGTCTCTCTTGCTATGCTATGGAGACATCTCCACAAGAATCAGTCTCTTGTGGTTTCAATGTTACCACAAGACAGCCGCCTGGGATGGTTCTCTGCTTGCATGTGAAAGTCTCTTCCCTCGACTTACAGCTTTCCCCACAGCTGTTTTCGAGGGTTCAATCTTAGCTAATGGGGTATCATTTTAAGGATGAGCTGTTCAGAAGCAAAAAGGTCTCTTATCAAAGTGCTTGAGAAAGGTAAGAACACTATCTCCCTATTTCTAGGAGCATTTTTATCTCTAGGAACAGAGGTCTTCTTCTTTCTTGGGATCTCTGTTGAAGTTTCTCATCAAATCACAGCTACTTCAACATTTGCTTATTTCAGCACAGGTACTTTTGTCCATGATTGCAGTTTGAACACTTCACCCCCCATCCTTTCATGAAATTACAATGGGTACTCTGATGTATCATAGTTCATCACCATAACTTTACAACAGAATTTCAGCTTCTCGGATTGAAGCATCTCCTCATTCTCCTCTCTCTCAGGGTTTCAGCTCGTCTTTCTTACTGACTTTGGTGTCTCTATGGTGGTGTGAAAGACGAGGTTCATTCTCCTGTTAGGATTGAAAAGTTTAATAAAGGACAATAAGGGACAAAGATAATAAAGCAAAAAGTCACAGCGCTGGGTGCTTTGGCACTCTGCCAAGAGCACACCTGGTATCTTGGAGACACTCTTTACGTACACCTGGAGTATTCCATATTCATAAACAATTATACATATTCATAAACAATTATACATATTTAAAACCCTTTCCAGGAACAGTTCAAAATGGAATGCAGTTTTCCGGTTTTGTCGGTAGTTCCCGGAATCAGCAGATCGCTGTGGGGATAAGCTTTCTGGCGTCCCATATTCAAACCTTTTTCAGGAAAAGTTCAAAATGGAATGCAGTTCTCTCAGCTCGGTTCGCCCGGCTTGGTAGTTCCCAGAGATCGCTGTGGGGATATCTTATCTGTTGCTGATAGGTGGTAGCAGGAGCCCAAATCGTTCATAAGCATAGCTATTTCTAAGTTTTTGGTTGAATGAAAAAGTATTAAAAAAACCACATCTTCACAACAAAACTACCTTATATAGCATCTGTTTTGTAATAAAGCTATTTTACATATAGCATCTATTTGTGACAAAACTACTGTTTAAAAGGCTACTTTTAACATCACTTATTTTAACATTTGCAGAAAGCCAATATTATAGCATCTATTTATCACAGTGGTTTCTTCACATGCCTTCACCATTCCTCATTTTTTGCCTTGGGAAAGGATTGATGTCTGCAGGCTTCATTTGTTCTGGAAACTTACAGCACTAAAAAGAGTTAATCTCCGCGCGGGCCTTGCTGTTGGAATTCGCTTATCTCTGTTGGTTACATGATCTACCCGGGCCGCAGAGGAGCCACGCCGCAGGCTGCCTGGAGGGAGCAGGGCTGGGGGAGGCCGGCCTGAACGGAGCCGTGGGTGGAACAGGGCCGAGCGGCTCCGGGATGGCTGTCTCCCTGCTGGCCCGGCCTGCACTGAGGGGCCTGCACCGGGTATTTGGCGAGCAGAAGCGGCTGAGACCTTAGATAAGCCGTGCCGCATCCGACCCGGCCAGGCCGGGCCCCGTTGGGCTGCGCTGCAGGGCCCCGCCCCCCCAGTTACCTGTTCAAAGGCCGGAAGACAGACAGAGCTTCCCGGCGCTTGTTCGTTCTTAAATACGGATCACAGAGGCGTGTCAAGCACTTTAAGTGGCTTAAAAAACTTGCCAATATTCAAACGAACCAGGTGATTGGTTCTGTCAGGTCTAGAGGAAGCTGTAAGCACCTCTTTGCAAAGAATCACTTCGGTGCTGATGGAGCCTTCCTTAACTACAACTCCCAGCTACACTACCTCATGACACGTGTGCAGAGCCCGCCCCTCGCTGCGATTGGCCGGTGCTGCCGTCAGTCCTGGTTCTCGCTTTCGGATTGGTGGGAGCGGGGCGGAGCCCGGCCCCGGTGGCGCCCCCAGGGCGGCCGTGGCGCAGCAGAGGCGCCATTGGCGGAGCGTCTGTGCGGGCCCGGGAGCGGCGGCAGCGGCCGGAGCCCGGTGAGGCGGCGGCGGAGCTCGGAGGCGGCCCCAGCGCAGGTGGGAGCCGCGCTCGGTTGTGCCGGGGCTCGGGGCTCGCTGCGGGCCGAGGGGGCGGCAGGGGGCTCTGGCGGGTTGGTTCTGCCGTGTCCGCGCCGTGTTGCCCCTGGCCTGAGGGCGCTGCGGGAGCGGCTGCCTCGGCAGGAACCGGTGCCGGAGCAGCGCTGGCTCGTCCCGGTTCCTGTCGGTAGCACAGAGGTGGCTGCCCCGTCGCCGGGACTGTGCGGGAAAATTCACGTGGCCAGAGGTTTGTGTTCCCAGCGGAGACGGAGGAGTCCTGTAAAAGTAACTTTATTCATGGACAAAGGGAGAGGCCGTGGGGTATTTCCCGTGGGGTCTCTCCAGTTGTTGGAGGACGCAGCCTCCTTTTTATCCCAATTTCCCCGGCCGCATCTCCGTGTCCCTTTCCCCAGTGGCTGAGGTACTTGGAAGGTACAGACTTCCCGACCTGCCTACTGCATATCTCCCTTAATCTGCACCCCCACTTTGTACAACATCCGATATTCATGGCTCTGTTAAGTCTTTGTTCTTCTGGAAGTTCAGGAATTAAGCAGGACCTTGGCTGAGCAGCAGTTCGTGTCAATTAGTAACATTTTGTAAACTTTATGGTTTCTCCCGTTACTTCCTTATCTAAATTCCCTGGCCCTATCTCCAAGGGGATTCACACCATCTGTTTGTGAAGACGCATTCATTTTTTTCCTTTTAATCCTCCCTCTTCTTATTTTCTCAGTACTTCTCTTTACAAATTTTAAAAATGCTCTAATCTCTTCTTCCTGAGCCTTCTTTGGTTTTGGGATTGTTCTCAGTGACCTCATTCTGTGTCCTTTTGTAGCCGTTTCTGGGTCAGGAGGCCTGGCTGCCACCTGCATCCCCTTGATCCCCTGCTGAATGAGCTGCACTCAGCAAGGTGTGGTGCATGGTAAAAAGATGAGAGTTGCTGTAGCACCTGAGAGGAGAAACAGCATTCGTTTAACCCATGGTGTGCCAGGGAACCACGAAAACGTGTCCCATTCCCATCCTTTGCAGGTTTGGACCGGTACATGAGCTGCTTTCTTATTTCCTTTGTTATCTGTTTCACCACTTTTCCTTTGTCATCTCTTTGCCAAGAGCACTTTGAGTCATTTAATTTTCCACAACCTCCTCGTCCTTCTGCTGAAAGGGAATCTGATCCCATCCCAGGGTGAAATGTGGCGTTCGTTATCGGAGTGGATTGGTCGGTGAGAAGGTCAGGAGCTGGAGCTGTGTGCTTGGTTATTATTTGGAGGACAGCTTGTAATCGAATGATGCCATTGAAATGATCAATGGGTTCTCTGGCACCTGGTGTGAATTGGTTCGGGTTCCCAGGGGCTGCTCCATGGTGTTGTAGGATTTGTTCTGGTGGCCGTTCATCTTTTCCCCTTTTTTGGGCGCTCCCTCCAGCCAGGGATGCATCAATTGACCGCTTTTCTCTGATTAAATCATCACATCCTTGGATTCCCAACTGATTTCGCTGAACTTGTGGCAGCAAAACCACACCAGTGGTCAAATACACCCTGTATAACACAGACAGTGGCATCACATGTTGGAGTGGGGAGAGGGATGATTCCCCCCCGCTTTTTTGAGTGAAGTTGTCACAACATTCTCCGTTTGCTGTTTTCCTTTGCAGCTGAACCAATTTCTGTTGCAGAGTGAGAGCTCCTCACTGTGGGCTCTGCCTTTAGCGATGCAAATTCGGTCTGTGCAAGGAGGCAGAGCTTGGGGTGAGGGACTGAGGGAATGAGCCCAATTGCTCCCGCAGGCAAGGAGAGCCTGGGACATTGTCCACACTTCTCCCAGCAGTGTTAATTTGCATTTCTAAAGCTCCTCTGCGGGCTGCCTGAAACGAAGCTTCTCTTCCAGGGCAGCCATCAGGTGACTCACCTGTGCCCCCCCCCCCACAAGCTGCTTTTTTTTGTTGGTTTTGGGTTTTTTTTTAACCAATATTCTATTAACAGTTTATGGGTTAAAGGGTCACCTTTAAAGCTCTTCTGGTTTTTCAAAATGCAACCTAAAGTTTAACATCGAAAAAACCGTTTCCAAAATTCTGCCATCACTAACAGCCACGCACACACACACACACAAAAACCCCAAAGCAATAAAGATTTTTGCTACTTCTGCGATTAAAAATTGATTGCCACACACCTTGCCCAAACCCAACTGACAATATCAAAGTAGGATTGTTAAGAAAAAGCATTCTAATTGTGTAATCTTTTCATTGAAACTGCGGGAAGAACAAAAACTCTCCCAACAACCCTTTTAGTGTTGGAGAATCAAGGCATTACTTTATTCTGGCCAAGATGTGCAACAGAAATCATTTCATGCACACATAGCCCGTGAGTGCAGTGAAAATCATTCCATGGCACACGAGTTTTACTCGATTTTCCCTCAACTTTATACAGTCTAAACCCATAGAAGTGCGTTGGTTTAATGTTCATTGGTTCCAAGTTGGGTGGTTCTTAGTATTTGGTTTCCTATTGGACCCGGATTCCTTGGCCTCTGATGTTAATTAGGTCCACACTCCTTGATTTCCTGATCAGCCTTTTCCAGACCGGGGGTCTCCAGCTGTGCCGGGGGCAGTGTCTGGGCTAGATGTTCCTTGATGTTTGCTGATGGTCGTTGATGTTTTGTTGATGGTCGTTCTCTTTTTGGGTATCTTTTGGGCTATTCCCAGTCTGTTGAGATGTTAAGCTCATCTCCCTTGAGTGGTGTAACATCCCTTAACAAACACTTTAAAATTCCTTTCCCCAAGGCAGAGGCAAACTAAGCCTGAGTAGAGAAATAAAATTTTAAAAAATGCTAAACTTGGTATTTTTTCCAGCAATGTAATCGCAGCCAGCCCAGTGTGTGAGTGTGAGTGAGAGCCAGAGTGGAATTCTCACGTTGTCTCCCGCAGCAGCTGTGGCGAGTGCGGGCACAGAAAGCGCTGGAGCTGAAGCAGTGACAGCGAGGATCGGCCCCCAGTGCCCGGAGCTGGCAGAGGAGGGTGCCCAGGCAGACGATTTGAGCCGAGGATGTGTGGGCAGGCCCAGGGGCTTCCCCCGCTGTGGAGCCCTGGCTGCTGCTGCGGCCCCTTGTGTGCAGGGTGAGTCGCGGGCTCCCCTGGTCCTGCCGCAGCCGGGAAGTGCAAATCTGCGGGGCTTCAGAGCCCTTGAGGCGAGGCTGAGGGGTCCCCCCGTGCTGAGCTGTGCTGGTGGCTGTTTCTGTGCTCGGTGACCCTTGGAATGGGCCACGCCACTTGGCCACCAGTGGTGCTGCTTTGCACTCCTTAGGCAGGACCCGATTGGGTCCTGCTTGGATGTTGTGGACAGCAAAGTGCCAAGGCAGGGTCTGTGCCAGCCGAGCTTCGTGTCGAAGAGATTTCACAAGAGACAGGATTGTGGCCACAGACTGCTTTAAAGAGACATCCCTTATCTCCACCCCCCAGTAGGTGGAGAATGAGCAGGGTGAGGAATTGCAAACATCAATTCCAGGGGAGATAATTGAATATCTGCCCTGGGTCTGGCTCTTCTTCTTGCCAAAGCCAATGGCAGAAGCCGTACCCGTGGCATCTTGGTTTCTGTCACCAGCTTCAGGAGGTGTTTCTTTAGTCCCTCATTCATTCTTTCTACCCGACCCGAACTCTGGGGGTGCCAGGGGGTTTGGAGTTGCCACTGTGTTCCTAAAGCAGCCATAACGCCCTGAAGGATCTGTAGTATATGATACAAAATAATTCGTGCTAAAGTTTTAAAGATTACAGCATTTTGCTGAGGCTGAGAAAAAGCACAAGCAGGTGACCACCAGAATTGTGCTGTTCAAGGGATTTCTGTCTGAATAAGCCCCGGCAAGGTACATTCCAATTGCATTCCACAGATAAGCATTTTGTGGGATTTCCTCGTCTGGCAGAGCTCCAGGATGTGTGTGTATATACAGAAATATGGTTCCAGGATGTGTGTTCTGTGTATGTATATGCAACAATAATATACTTTCACCAGAAACTGATTCCAACAGCAAAAATCGACTACTGATTTCAGGAACTGTCATCAGACGTGGTGAAAAAACAGGAAGATTATATTGTTGTATTGAAAAGATAAAATCAACAAAGAAGAAAAAAAGTATAAAAAGACACCTCAGAGAAACCTCAGTGGTGAACAGGCGAGATTCGAACCAATAGAGGTCGGAACTCAGTTCACCCAGCACTGATCGCCTGGCTCGGCGTTGCTTCTTCTTCGTGGCTCTTTCCGAATTTTATACTTTGATTATTAATAAATTCTCTTTAATCATAATATTGATTGGCTCGTTTATAACAGGATCTTTCCTGTAAAATGAGTTCCCCTGTCTGAGTCTATTGCTTCCACAATCTCATATCTCGGAATTGTTTGTTCCAAACACACCTTAATAACTGATGCAGGGATTGCTGAAGCAGTGGGAAATGCTTCTGCCACCCTGTGAGCTGACATGCTGTTAGCAGAAGATATTGAAGCCTTCCTGCTCAGGGCATTTCAGTCGCAGGCTCTTCCAAGCACACACAGCTCAGCCCTTTGAGCTGAGCATGCGGGCGGTGACCTGTGCTTTGTCTCATTCCCTTTCCTTAATAACAGCGTGTCTTGTGAGTCTTTTGCCTTCTGCTGCCCTTGAAGACCCATCCATGAAGACATTTTGTCCCTCAGGCCAGGGAATGTCTGGTAAATCTCTCCTGGGCCGGCTCTGGAGCTCTGTCACTTGAATGCAGCCACGGGTTTCTTGCCAGCCCCCCTGTCCAGGGCCGTTCAAACAGGAGGCTGGGTTAAACCCTTCCCGTCCTCAACTCTAAATCCTCCTGTTCCATCCAACGAGTTTCATACTGTAATAACCGAGCACTGCTCATCCATTTAGAGGCTCTTTTGGTTAACAAAGCTTTAACCTGATGCCAGACTTGAACAATGAGAGATTCTGCTGCTGTCAGTTTTCAGGCCTCAGTTCCCATTAAAGCCGGGGCTGCACAATTCTGCAGACAATGAGGCCACTCTCTGGCCACTGGGTTAAACATTTCAGCCCAGGAATTCCTTTGGCATGGCCCTGTTTAACATCCTCATGCAATTCAAATTCTTTTTCCCTGTCTGGGAAAACTGAGCCTCCAGCCAGGGCAGGAGGCTCAGTTAATCTGCTTTTGAACACTTGCAAATTCTGCTTTCCTTGTGGTGTCCATTATCCGGTTTCTTGAGTGGCAGGAGAGGAGTGTTGTAGGGAGAGATCCCTGGCTCCCAAAGCCCTGCCTTTAGCAGGGACTCAGTACCAGGCTGTAACCCCTTCCTTGCCTCCCTTGGAACAGGGGATTGCTTTTAGACACCACTTGTCCTGGTTGCTTCCAAGGAATTTGGAGAGGCTCCATATCTAATTTTCCCAATTTCCGTGGGGCTGCCCACACTTCTGGGTTCACTTCAGCAGAGGCCTTGCCAGACATTTGACACAAAGGTACGACAGCATTAGCCTCTGTATCTCCTTTTACAATATTAATTTGTATTCCCTCTTGTCCCGTTCCACTATTAAAGCGGGAGCCGGGAAGGATTCTTTTTATAGTTTTTTCCGAGGAAAAATCAAGCCCTAAGATGGCAATATTATATCTGAAAACCATTTATTGAAATAAAAAAAACCCTAAGTGTTCTTATTTAAAAAAGGAGGCGGGGGGAGGGGAAGTGATACGCAGGAAAGACTCCACTACTTGGAATAAGTAGTAAAGTAGGTGTGTTTATTCCAGCTGGAACGCATGGGGGATAATTCCTCCAAAGTCATGCGTGCCGACAGCTGCATTCAGCTTGGTATATATCGGGCTACAAGCTCCATATTCATTAAGTTTCCCAATACGCCTATACATATTC
The DNA here is from genome assembly GCA_014706295.1 of Lycocorax pyrrhopterus obiensis. Lineage (NCBI taxonomy): Eukaryota > Metazoa > Chordata > Aves > Passeriformes > Paradisaeidae > Lycocorax > Lycocorax pyrrhopterus. The sequence goes on from JACSVZ010000032.1 coordinate 1,132,623, forward strand.
ATTACCTAGCTCTGCCTAGCCTCGCTCCGTATTCTAATAAGCCCAAAAGTTATTTACATCTGTATTGCGCTTGCGCAGTGTCATCTGGTGGTCGTGGGCAGAGGTCTCGGGGATGAAGTAAGAGTCTTCCTCAGATGAAGTAAAAGAGTCTTCCTCCGTCTGAACTTCTCACCTTGCTTCCCTGCGCATGCTCTTTATGTCCCTGGCCCAAGTCCAAACTTCAAGGCTGGTTTAAGTTAGTTTTAGGTTCGAAAACAGGATCTTTGGTCAAGATTCCTTCCCTTTATCAATAGTCTTATATCTTCTCGTTCTGCTTTGGTAGGCACAAAAAATGTTGAGCAAGCTGTGTGCATTGTTTTTAACAAACAGCTTCTTAGTAAATCATTTAACCTCTGCTTCCCCCTCCTCCCTCTGATTCGGGGGGGGAACAGGAAAAAAGGAGCAGAGAGAGAGAGGAGAGAGGGGAAAGAAACAGAAGGCAGGGGACAGCGTTACCACAGAACCCCGGCTATTTGTCAGCATCGGTTTGGCAGACGGAGCGTGCGTGTTGCGAACTGCGGAGCGTTTGCGTAGCTGCAGTGGCAGGCTGGGCGCGATTTCTAAAGAGCAGCAGGCTGCGTGTTCCTTCTGTCGGCGGAGAACAGGCTGCTGAGGTTACAGGCGCGATTTCTAAAGAGCAGCAGGCTGCGTGTTCCTTCTGTCGGTGGAGAACAGGCTGCTGAGGTTACAGGCGCGATTTCTAAAGAGCAGCAGGCTGCGTGTCCCTTCCGTCGGTGGAGAACAGGCTGCTGAGGTTACAGGCGCGCTCCTGGAGCGGCTGTGGTCTCTCAGCGTCGGGGAGTGGTGGCTGCAGGTGGTGGCGGCTGCGGGCTGGGGGCCGCGGGGTTGTGCTCCGGGCTCGGTGCCGCGGGGAACACGGCGGCGGCGGTGGTCACGGCTACATGCAGGCGGTGGCCACTGCAGGCTGGGTGCAGGCGGCAGCTGCGGACGGCGGCGGCTACGAGCTGGGTGCGGGCGGCAGCCGCGGGCAGGAGATCCTCACAGTGACAAGCCAGTTCCTAGGATTGGCACAGCAGGGCGAAGCAGGCACAGGCAGGGAAACAGGACCACAGGAAAGAGGGCGCGAAGGCGGGAGCAGAAGGGGCCAAGCTGACCCTCCAGGCAACCCAGAGCAAAAAGACAAGACAGACAAGAAAGCCCTCGTGGTGCTGCAGCTAACTGATTTATGTGCCCCCAAACTCGTCTCCCAATCTGGCTTCGCGGGCCCATCTTTGGCGGGCATTTTTCGCGGGCATCCAGGTACTCGCCTTCACCAGCAAGTGCGTGTGTGTGGGGGGCGTGGGGAGCTGCTCGCAGTCTGATCTCGGCCTGACTGGCTGCCAGGTGAAGCCTCTCTGGGCACAGGGCAACACAGCTTTTTATAACAATTTTCTTCACCTCATTTGTGACATATGTTGAGGCATATATATTCGTGCCTGTCACCACTTTAGTCATCAAATCCATTCCCAGTAAATTACAATCACAATTAGGAACCAAAAGAAATTGATGCGTTTCAAACCTATCCCCCACATCTACTAATAGTGGTTGAATAAAACACACCTGCTCATCTTTCCCACTTATTCCCTGAACAATCAAAGAACTTCTTGACAATTTCCCCCCCTTAGGTCTCAGATTGAGAGTGGATGGAGAGGCCCCTGTGTGTCTCAGGAAAGGCCTCCTCTCGATCCAGACGCCCCCTGAATGTTCTCAAGGGCTCTGGTGCAGTGGGTCCCTGGTGTGATGGGAGCTCTGGCAGCCCTAACAATGCATGTCCATCAGCGGGTGGACTTCCTCCTGCTGCGGGTGCTCCTGTCTCTGCTTGCAGTGTCCTTGTGGCCTGCAGATGGAACTCTGATTCCTTGCCAGGGGCTGTTTGGGTCGGCTCTCCCCTGCCGAGGAGGGCAATGCCTCTGCCAGGTGCTTGTGGCCGAGCCCGTGCCCTGGGTCCTGGGGCTCCCTTGGGCCCTGCGGTTCATCCCTCAGGGGCTGTAGAAACTGTGCCATGGCCTTTGCCTTCCCCTTGGCCTTTTCCTCATCCCTTCTTGCATTCAGCTGCTGTGCCTTTCTGAGCAAGTGCTGCAGGGGCTTCTTGTGCCTCTGCTGCAGCCCCCTCACTGCCTGTGGGTGCTCATCCTCTGGCAGCTGCTGAGCTTTCTGCAAAATCATTCTTTTCTCCAGTGACCCAAACAAGATCGTTAAAAGAAAATCCTGATCCTTCCACATCCCGCAGCCTCCTGGGGGCCGGGGGCCACTGCTGGCCGTGCCTGGAGGGTGTTGGGGTCAGGCAGCGCCCGGCGCTGAGCCCCGGCTGCCCCGCAGCCCCAGCCCGGCCCTGCAGCTCCCCACAGGCCCCCAGCCCGTGCTGCCCTGTCCTGCTGCTCCCCAGCACAGGGGAACCCCCTGAAATCCTGAACTTCTTTGTTTTCCTGTGCTGGAAACCTGGAATACAAAGGAGCTGTAGCTGGCCCTGAGGATAAGAGGGTTTTGGCCCTTTTTGAGGATAACATTGGGGAAGGTGCTGTAAAAGATTCCAATTCTCACTATTTTTCTCTTTGTCCTCTTTTCCACCTTCCTTTTTCTTTCTTACCACATAGATTCCTCCTGCTGCTGTTTGCCTTAACCGTATTCCTGCACACTCCCTTCAACCAATCCTTTCCCAGCACACCAACACCATCCGTCCCCTGTTGCTGAGACCCCTTCTTGACTTCCCTTTTTACACCTGCCCTTAATTACCTCTGGGAAAAAGTGCAAGCTACCTCAACATTGTCCCCTTTTGTATAGGAAACGATGTCCATGGTTCTGTTAAGGCTTTGTTCTTCTGGAAGTTGAGGAATTGAGCAGGACCTTGGCTGAGCAGCAGTCTATGTCAGTAACATTTTCTGGAACCGATGGTTTCTCCTGTCACTTGCTTATGTACGAGTCCCTGGCCCTGTCTCCAAGCAGATTGACAGCATCTGTTTGTACAGACACATTCGTGTTCTTCCTTTCCTGGGGGTCCCCCGTTGGCGGGACATCCCCCCTGGAGCAGGGTGTCCCCCCTCGCTGCAGGCGCGGCCCTGGGGCAGCGCTGAGCCAATGAGCTGGCGCGGCGGTGGTGAGTCAGCAGTTGCCAGGCAGAGCCGCAGCGCCCGGCGCTCCCCAGCTGGAGCCCACGTGTGGCCCGGGCGCAGCGCCCCCCGCGAGGGGAATTTGGGGAGGTGGGAGGGGGGGAGCGGCAAGGTCGGGCCCCCCCGTGCTGTCGTGGCGCAAGTGGCTGCGGCGGGGGCCGAGTGCGGGCAGGAGCGGCCGAGAGCCCGGCGCTGCCCCAGCCCGAGCTGCCGCAGCTGCATCCGTGCTCGTGCTGTGGGATCCGAGAGCTGTGGGGGGAAGAGCGAGCCAGGGGTGGGTGCTGGGCGTGGGGGGAGGAGGAGAAAGGCTGGAGGAGCAGGGTTGAAGAACAAAATGGTGAAACGATGCACGTGGGAGCAGAAGGTGGGATTATGCAGGAGAAGGAGTAGTGGGAGGAAGAGGAGTGTGAGGAAGAGTAGGGATACAGGAGAAGGAGGAGGAGCAGGAAGAGGAGGCACCCCAAGGTTCCACCACTCCCTGTATCTGCAGCCTCCCCCCAGCCCCAGGAGCGTTGCCTCCCCCCCCATCCAGCAGGTGACCAGGGAGGGGGATCCACGATTTTCCCGGGGGTGAATCTTGGTGTTTCTGAGGTTTATTGGGCTACATGTTGGTGCTTTGGTTCTTTTTGTGGAGGCTGGATCTTTCTGTTTTGGAGGGGGTTTTGGCTGAATCTTGATGTTTTTGGAGTTTTGGGGCTGTGTCTTGATGTTTGGGGGATTTTTGGGCTAAATCTTGGTGTTTTGGAGGTTTTTACAGACACAAGATGCCCGGTGATGGACCTGGGCAGGAGGAAGCCCCAGCCCAAGATGCTCACCCCTTGTTTTTCCCCCAAACCAGGATTTGTCATTGCCAATCCTTGGCCGGATGGAGGAAGAGGAAAAGCCTCGGAGATGCCGCACGAGGAGGGGCTGCAAACGCAGCCCACAGAGATGCAAGGAGGAAAGAGCCCCCCTGTGCCGGGAAGGCGGCCGGAGATCCAGGCGGAGCTTGGAGCTGGGGGAGAAGCCTCAGGGCGGGGAGAAGCCCCACAAGTGCTTGGAATGTGGGAAGGGCTTCAGGTGGAGCTCCAGCCTGAGCCGGCACCAGAGGATCCACACTGGAGAAAAGCCCTACGAGTGTGGGGAATGTGGGAAGAGCTTCAGCCGGAGCGCCAACCTGAGGGAACACCAGCGCATCCACACTGGGGAGAGGCCCTTCGAGTGTGAGGAGTGTGGGAAGAGCTTCACCCAGAGCTCCAACCTGAGGGAACACCAGAGGATCCACACCGGGGACCGGCCCTATGAGTGTGGGGAATGTGGGAAGAGCTTCAGCCACATCTCCAGCCTGATCCAGCACCAGAGGATCCACACTGGGAAAAAGCCCTATGAGTGTGGGGAATGTGGGATGAGTTTCTGCCAGAGCTCCGGCCTGATCCAGCACGAGAGGATCCACACTGGGGAGAGGCCCTACAAGTGCGGGGAATGTGGGAAGGGCTTCACCAACAGCTCCCAGCTGATCCGGCACCAGGTGGTCCACACCGGGGAACGGCCCTATGGGTGTAGGGAATGTGGGAAGAGCTTCTGGCGGAGCTCCATCCTCCAGGAACACCAGCGCACCCACACCGGGGAACGGCCCTACGAGTGTTCTGAGTGTGGGAAGAGGTTCCGGAGGAGGTCCGATCTCCTCGTACATGAGCGGATTCACACGGATGAGAGGCCCTTCCGCTGCCCCGACTGCGGGAAGGGCTTCAAACGCAACTCCCACCTCATCAAGCACCGGCACAGCCACACCGGAGAGAGGCCCTACAAGTGTCCCTAGTGTGGGAAGAGCTTCTCCAGCAGCTCTGCCTTGACCCGACACCAACGGAGGCACCGGTAAGGGAAGCCCTGCGAGTGCCCCGAGTGCGGGAAGAGCTTTGTGCGCTGCTCCAGCTCCATCCCCCATGGGAGGATCGGCGTTGGATGATCCCCAGTGATCCCCGTTGGGCAGAGCCCTGGTGACCCCCGTTCCGGTTGATCCCCGTTGGGTGGGGGGAAGGTGTTGGAGAGATTTCTTTGCCTTCTCCTTGTGCTGCTGTGATTTGGTTGGTAATAAATTCCCTCCCTGTGCCCAGGCTGGGTCTGTTGTGCCTGTGCCAGTTGAAAGGGTTAAAATCATTGTACCTGTGCAAATATAAGATACAGTGTAAATGTTAGCAAATATTAGCCACAACCTTAAGACACAGAATGCAAGTTGGCAAGAAATAGAGAACAGAACTCACAGAAATGAGGAACAAAGCTTGCTGAGACCAGTTGAGAAACTGCTGAAGATGTCGACAAGAGACTGCACATGCCTAGGAAAGAAAGGTGAAAAGTGCAAAGCGAGGAAGACTGTGGTACCTGGGGAGGTGATGGGGGTCAGGAGGAATTTTTATGACCTCCCTGAGTAGGAACCCATTTCCACTCCCCTTCATCCACCGGGTCTCCTCCTGTTGCCTGATGGTGAGAGGCATGGGAGTGCTCTGACTGCTGGGGGGCTTCTCAGGGATGGAAGGGTGAAACTCCACCAGTCTATTTCCCTTTCACTTTCTCTAATGCTCCTTAGTCTTTCAACTTCCTCCTTAAGCTCGGCCACCAGGGAAAGGAGATCGTTCACCTGTTCACACCTCAGGCAGGCGTCTTTTACGACGTCCCCTGGTGCTACTGACAGGCTCCAACACTCCTCGCAGGAAGGGGTCTGGACAGACGCATCCTTCTTGGAGGGTTCTGTTTGCCTGGGTACGCTTTTACTGGCTGGAGTTTTTGATTGTGTGAGGACCATTGCTGAAAAAACCCAACCAACCAAATCTCAACACAAAAACAAACTAAAAGCCCCCCTGCAGGAGAATACCCCCAACCCTGCCCTCGGAGACGTGCCACGGCCCTGTTTGCCCGCTCCCGTTCACCGCGCTCCCCAGAGCCCTTTTTTAATCAGCTCAGCGCTGGCCGGAGGAAACCCCGCCCTACGCGGGGGGTGTCACCCCCTTTTCTCTGCCCACAGAGCTCCTGAGCCGCTGGCGGCCGCAGCCCCTCCCCGTGGCCTCGGGCCCGGCTTGGACCCCCCGCTCCGTCCCCACACTGATTTTGGGGGGGTTCGTGTGTCCCCCCCAGCCCCGCTGTCACTCTGCCCCCGCCCCGCTGCTCCCAGTGCTCCCAATAAAGTTTCCCAGTTCGCCCCGGTCCCGTTTATTGGGGGGCGGTGGGGAGGGACTTAGGGGGGCCGAGATTGAGGGGGGGGGCAGAAGCCGGGGATGGATCAGGAATGGGGACCCCCGTGTGTCCCCCCCGTGTCGCCCCGCTCTGGGGTGGCCTTGGGAGGCACCTGAACCCCACCACAGCACCCCAAGAACCCCAAAAGGCGCCGGCACCCCCCCTAAGAGGAAGGAGCAGGAGAAGGGAGGGAGAAAAGAGGAGAAGGAGGTGGGATGAGGAATGAGGAGGAGCGGGACCCCTCCCAACTCAATTTGGGGGTCCCATCCCTCCTTTCCCTCAATTCAGGCAGCTCCTGGCAGCTTTTTCCTGGGAAGAATCCCTGAGTTTTTGGATTTTTGTGGTGCAGTTTTGGAGGGGGACAGCTCTGTCTGGCCTTCCTGTCCTTGTGGCCTCTCAGCTGGCCCTGACACCCTGGGGGTGCTGGGACTTCCTTCCTGGGGACAAGGATGTTCATTCCCTTCCAGGAGCCCAATGCCCGGCTGGGGGTCCAGGTCAGGGGGTCCTTGAGCAGCTGCCCCAGAACCTCCGCCAGGGTCTCCCAGCGCAGCCGGAGCCGCTCGGCCTGGGGTCCCCAAAGCCCTCAGCAACCCCCAAGTCCCTCCCAGGAACCCTCAGCTCCCTCAAACCCAGCATCCCCCACATCTTCTGCAAGTTCCCTCCATGGCATCAGCCATGGCCATGTCCCCACATGTCACTGGCCATGTCCCACCGTGTCCTCACCCATGGCTGTCTCCCCACCATGTTTCCATCCATGTAATGTCCCCCATGTCCCCACAAATGACCATGTCCATGTCCGTGTGTCCCCATGTCACTGCCCATGTCATTGTCCCTCCATGTCCCCACCCATGTCCCAGTTCAGTGTCTTTATTTTTACCCCAGTTTCAGGTGCTTTTAGAGGATGAAGAGAAATGAAAAGAAAACCAAGGCCAAAAGAAAAGGATTTCCATGTCCGTGCCAGCTGAGGATCCACGTGCTTGGGTGGGAGGGAAGAACTGTTTTTAGAGGGGTTTCCACCCCACTGTCTCCAGAATCTTGTTCTTTGCCCCAGTCCATCACCATTTGCCTGTGGGAGATGCCCTTGGGCCAGAGAAAATGAAACTCGTAGAATCATTGAGGTTGGAAAAGACCTCCAAGACTGTCCAGTATTCCTGGATGTCACAGGAAGAAACAATTGAAAGGAAAACATTTTTTGGGTTCAAAAGTCAGCAAATCCTCTCTCCCCAATGAATTCCCGATGTCAGTCTGCGTCCCGAGGGATGTTCCTGCCCCTGCGTTAATCCGATGCCCACAGGGAGCCAGGAAGATGTGGAGCCCCCAGCCAGGTGTCTTCCCAACACGGATCACCAGGACCACGGCTCACCAGGGCTCTGCCCAACGGGGCTGTAAGAGACAGTCCAAAAATCCCTCATCTGCCTCACGATCAACGACTAGGACAGAGACTGAAAACCCTAAAAACCCCAAAAATAAAAGAGGACTTTTGCACAGGAGCCCTGGCCTGGCGGAGGTGAGATGTTTGCCAAGTGTTGCCTGCAGGTGCACCCACTGAGGACTGGTATGTGTTCCTGGCAGGTCGTGCTGGCGCCGTTCTTGCTGCCTAGGTGGGAAGGACTGCACTGAAGCGAGAAGGAAGGACCTGTCCTGTACACCTGCTCCCGTATCCCAAAACAACAGGCCTCACAACAAGGGTTGTAGATTTCCTCACCTCTTGGCCAGCTGCCCCCCACTTTTGAAAAGACTATAAAGGGACTTTCTGAATTAACCCTGATGAGATCTCCCCACGGACGCCGGCGAGTCTATTGGCAGAGAACCACGAGGACTTCATCTCATCTGTTGGTAGCTATTCCAACCCTCCCTCCCCGCCCTCTTCCTCCCTACTTTGTTTCTTTATATCTCTTTCTCTCTCTCTATCGCATAATCGTGTTGTTGGCACTCAATAAAGGTGCACTGTTTGATTAAAACTGAAATCCCCTTTTGTGTCTTTTGCACTCTGAGATCGGTAAATGAACCATCACGACTCCCGCCTGTATTAGCAGATCATGACAGGGGGTCACTGGAGATCATCCAATGCTGATCCTCCCACGGGGAATGGAGCTGGAGCAGCGCACGAAGCTCTTCCCACACTCAGGGCACTCGTAGGGCGTCTCCCCGGTGTGGATGGGCTGGTGGGTGATGAGGTGGGAGTTTTGCTTGAAGCCCTTCCCACAGTCGGGACAGCGAAAGGGCCTCTCCTCTGTGTGAATCCGCTGGTGTACGAGGAGATTTGAGCTCCTTGGAAACCTCTTCCCACACTCAGAACACTCATAGGACTGTTCCCCAGTGTCAGTGCACTGGTGTTCCCTCAGGTGGGAGCCGTTGCTGAAGCCCTTCCCACATTCCAAGCACTTGTGTGACTTCTCCCTGCCCTAGGGAGAACTGGGCATTCCCACATCCTCTTTTTTCCAGGATTTTGGGAGGTTGAGGCTGCCCAAATTCCTCTTTTTCCAGGATTTTGGGGGTTTTGGTGTTCCCTAACCCCCCATTCCCAGGATTTTGGGGGCCTGAGGGTACCCAGACCCCCCCTGTTCCCAAGATTTTTGGGGTCTGTCTGTTCCCCAACCCGCCTGTTCCTACAATTTTCCGTGCTGGCAGTCCCCAAAATCCCCTTTTCCAGCATTTTTAGCTCCTGGAAGCGCCCACTTACAGATATCCAGGGGTTCAGGTGCACCCCAAAATGGGGATGGAGATGTCCAGGGGCTCAGGTGTGCCCAAAAACGAGGCCCCAGCTGAGGGCGTTCTCTGCTTGGCTGAGCGCTGCCTGAGGGCTGGGGCTGCAGCAAGGGGGGACACCCTCCTCCAGCGGGGATGTCCCGCAAACAGGGGACCACCACAAGCCCCTCCCAACCCCCAGGGCTGGGCTGGCCCTGCCTGGATGCCGGGAGACACCAAAACCGCTCTGTCCCTGCCCTCTGCAACTGCACAGGGACAGGAAATACAAGGAGAGGCCCAGGAGCTGAGAGGAGGACCGGGAGAGACCCCGCCCCGAGCACCGGCATGGGCACAACAGACCCAGCCTGGGCACAGGGAGGGAATTTATTACCAACCAAATCACAGCAGCACAAGGAGAAGGGAAAAAAACCTCTCCAACACCTTCCCCCCACCCAGCGGGGATCACCTGCAATGGGGGTCACCAGGGCTCTGCCCAACGGGGGTCACTAGGGATCATCCAATGCCGATCCTCCCACGGGGATGGAGCTGGAGCAGCGCACGAAGCTCTTCCCGCACTCGGGGCACTCGCAGGGCTTCCCTTACCGGTGCCTCCGTTGGTGTTTGGTCAAGGTAGAGCTGCTGGAGAAGCTCTTCCCACACTCGGGACACTCGTAGGGCCTCTCCCTGGTGTGGCTGTGCCGGTGCTTGACGAGGTTGGAGTTGTGTTTGAAGCCCTTCCCGCAGTCGGGGCAGCGGAAGGGCCTCTCATCCGTGTGAATCCGCTGATGTACGAGGAGATGGGAGCTGCTCCGAAACCTCTTCCCACACTCAGAACACTCATAGGGCCTTTCCCCGGTGTGGATCCTCTGGTGTTTAATCAGGTTGGAGCTGTTGCTGAAGCTCTTCCCACACTCCCCACACTTGAATGGCCGTTCCCCAGTGTGGATCCTCTGGTGTTCCACCAGATGGGAGCTGTGATTGAAGCCCTTCCCACATTCCCCACACTCGTAGGGATGTTCCCCGGTGTGGAACATCTGGTGTTGGATCAGGTCAGAGCTCCGGCTGAAGCTCTTCCCACATTCCCCACACTCATAGGGCCGTTCCCCAGTGTGGATCACCTGGTGCTGGATCAGGTGGGAGCTCTGACAGAAACTCTTCCCACATTCCCCACATCCATAGGGCTTTTCCCCAGTGTGGATCCTCTGGTGTTTAATCAGGCCGGAGATGTGGCTGAAGCTCTTCCCACATTCCCCACACTCGTACGGCCGTTCCCCAGTGTGGATCCTCTGGTGTGCCCTCAGATGGGAGTTGTAGCTGAATCCCTTCCCACATTCCAAGCACTTGTGGGGCTTCTCCCCACCCTGAGGCTTCTCCCCCAGCTCCGAGCTCCGCCTGGATCTCCAGCCGCCTTCCCGGCACAGGGGGGCTCTTTCCTCCTTGCATCTCTGTGGGCTGCGTTTGCAGCCCCTCCTCGTGGGGGATCTCCGGGGCTTTTCCTCCTCCTCCATCTGGCCAAGGATTGGCAATGACAAATCCTGGTTTGGGGAGAAAAAACAGGGGTGAGCACCTCGGGCTGGGGGTTCCTCCTGCCCAGGTCCATCTATGGAAGTCTCCGGGGCTTTTGTGTCCATAAAAACCCTAAACAACCACGATTCAGACCAAAAAACCCTCCCAGCAGTTTCCCCTCTCTGATCTCTTCACTTTGGGTTCTGGGGATCTCCTTTCCCTGGCCTTATCGGGGTCCCGAGGCTCCTGGGGTTCCCCCCTCTCCGTGGTCTCGCTCAGGGATGATCCGAGGGGTTTTGGGGGTCCCAGGGGTCCCTTCTCCCCTGATTCTCGGCTCTGGGCTTCCAGAGATCCCAGGGGTCCCCCCTTATCCATGTTCCCCCCCTCTCCAGGCTGCCGGGGGTCCCCCAGCTCCGGGATCGCCCCTCACTCCTCACCCCACTCCGGGACTCCCGGCGTTCCCCTCCACCGCTCTCCCGGGGGGGCCCCAAGACCGATGTCCCCCTCCCACCCCGGCACCGGCACGGAGTCACCAAAATATCCCCCAAAGGGGCATTTGCGGCTCAGCTTTGGGGTCCTGCAGGATCCAAACATCCCCGCCCTAAAATGAAGCCCTCCCAGGGACTCAAAAAGAGATCTGGGGCTCCATTCCGGAAGCTGCGAGCTCCAAACACCCCCCAAGAAAAAACGCTGCTCCGGGACCCCCCGAGAGATTTGGGGCGAGCTCCCCCTCCCCGGTCACCTGCGGGATGCTCCCGGGGCCGCGGCGGACAGAGAGGGCGGCGACCCCGCGCTTCGCCTGCTGCTTTTCCTCTTCCTGCTCCTCCTCTTCCTCTCGCTCCTCCTCTTCTTCCGGCTCCTCCTGCGTCGCTCCTCCCGCTCCTCCTCCTTCCTAATCCCGCCTCCTTCTCCTCTCCGGCCCTTCTCCCGCTCCTGCCTCATCCCTCCTCCTCCTCCTCCACCCCTTCTCCTCCTCCCCCCGGGCCCAGCGCCCACCCTTGGCCCCCCTTTTTCCCAACCCGGGAGGAGCCGGGATGGAGCCGGGGCAGGTCGGGCTGGGGCAGCGCTGGGCTCTGGGCCCGGCCTGGGCCCGCGCGCCCCCTCCCCAAATTCTCCTGGTGGGGGGGGCTGGGGGCGAGGGGGGGGCGCAGGTGGGGTCCCCAGCTGGGGAGCGCTAAGCGCTGCTGGTCTGCCTGGCAACTGGTGAGTCATCAGCGCCGCGCGCTCTGATTGGCCGAAGGTTGTTTAGCGCTGTCTCTGATTGGCTCCTTTTTTGGGGGCTCATTTTGGGGGGGACTTTTTCTGTGGGGTTTGGGGGTCGTTGGGGGCTTTGGGGTTTAGGGGGGTCCCGGCGCGTTTTGGGGTTCGCTGGGTGCCGTTTTGGGGTTCAGGTGCCTCCCAAGGGCCCCACAGAGCGGGGTGACACGGGGGGGACACACGGGGGTCCCCATTCCCGATCCATCCCTGGCTTCTGCCCCTTCCAATCTCGGCCCCCCTCAAGGTCCCTCAAGTCCCTCCCCACTGCCCCCCAATAAACGGGACCGGGGCGAACTGGGAAGCTTTATTGGGAACACTGGGAGCAGCCGGGTGGGGGCAGAATGACAGCGGGGCTGGGGGGGACACACGACCCCCCCAAAATCAGCGCGGGGACGGAGCGGGGAGTCCCGGCCGGGCCCGAAGCTACAGGGAGGGGCTGCGGCCGCCGCTGGCTCAGGAGCTCTGTGGGCAGAGAAAAGGGGGTGACACCGGGCTGGGGGGCCCTGGGGGGAGCACACAGCTCCGGGGGAGGAGGGACACGACCCCCGGGCCCCCCCCCCCGTCACCTTCTTGCACAGGTAGAAGCCAAGCCCCAGCGCCAGGAAGATGAAGCCCAACACGAAGTCCCCGATCCCCATCAGCATCTTGGGGGCTGGGGGGCAAAAGGATCCGGGAAACGGCGGCGGCTGCCGGGAAGGGACCAGAATGGAATGGGACAGACTGGGATGGACTGGGACAGAATGGGACACCAGGATACACTGGGACCAGGACCGGGACTGGGCAGGACCAGATTTGGGGCACCAGAGATTATACTGGGATATATTGGGAGCATGCTGAAGGCTACTGGGAACGTGCTGAGGGCTAATGGGTGCTGCTGGGATATACTGGGAGTGATTTGGATCATACTGAGACTGACTGGGATTGTACTGGGAGTGACTGGAACCATAGTGGTGGTGAAAGGGCACAATTGGAAAAATGCAGGGGGGAACTGAGATCATACTGGGAGCAGCTGGCCCATGACGGGGTCATACTGGGATCATACTGGGACTGACAGGGTCATATTGGAGTGACTGGCATAGTACTGGGAGTATCCGGGAGTGACTGGGATCATCCTGGGGGTGACAGGGATCAAACCAGACTCATACTGGGAAGTTACCTGGAATCATGGGGGTGACTGGACTCATACTGGGATCATGCTTGGAGCAACTGGGAATACGATGGGGGCAAAAGGCATCATAGAGGAACTGACTGGGAGTGGCTGGGTTCATACTGGAAGTGACTGGGGACGTACCTGACTCCTACTGGGAGGGACTGAGAGTGAAAGCAACCATAAAGGGCATGACTGGGAACAAGTGGGACCATGTTGGGGACAGCTGGGATCTTCTTGGGAGTGACTGGGAACATAAAAGCTTGACCGGAGTTTTTATCCCGTGGCATTCCCGGGGAGCAGCGGCAGCTCCGCGCCCCCCAGCCCGGGGGGTCGGAGCAGGGGAACCGCTGGCAGCACCTTCGGGGCACAGCCGAGGGCTGGAGGGGCTCCTCCCCCCACTTCATTTTCTCTGCCCAGTTCAAATCATCCCCTCCCATTCCAATCCCCTCCGTTCACATTTTCTCCCCACGATTAAAGTTTCCTTGCCCCAATTAAACTTTTCTCCCCAATTAAGCCCTGAGGCCCCTCCCCGCCCCCGGCTCCTCCCGGCAGGACCCGGCCGGAACCTTCTGGAAACAGCAGCGGAAAGAGTTCAAAAATTCGTCATTACTTCCATCGGTTTCCTTGGTTTCCGGGGGATTTTCCTGCAGCTGCTCCGGACGATGGCGGAGGGGTCCCCTCGGGCTCCACCCCTTTTCCAGCTCTTTTCCTCAGCTGACCCAAACCTGCGGATTTTGGGGGGCGGGAGGGGTCGCTCTGCTCGGGGGAGTCCCCGCGGTGCCCCAGGGAGGCCCCGAGGCCGCAGCGCGGTTCCCTCCGGCCCCTCGGAGCGTTTGGAATCTCCAACTCTCAGCAAGCGCTGTCCGTGGGATTCAATCCCCCCTGCAGGGTTTTCCCCCAGACCGGGTTTTTTTCCAGAGGGTTTTGTGGTTTCGCTTCGAGCCGGGGCCTGACGGCACCGGAGCGGCCGCGGGTGCCGGGGCAGGAAGGGCTGAGGGACAGCACCTCCCCACAAACCTCCGGGAGGGGGACAAAGGCAGCAGGGGGCAAACAGAGAATAAGCACGAGATTAAAGAAAAAAAAAAAGTAAAAAATATATGATATCTAAAATATAATAAAAAATAACTGTGAAAAAAAGAAAGGAGCAGCAGAGCTTCTTCTCCTGGGGCTTTGAGTTTCTTGTCCAAGCTCCGAGCTGAGTCTGAGGCAGAGACCAGTGGCTGGGAGAGACATTGTTGCTGAAGGGCTTCCTATTGCCAGAACTAAAGACTCGAGTATCAAGGAACACCTTGAGGTTACAGAAGTCCCAGCGCTCCCGTTGGATTCCCTCGTTTGAAGCTGAAAGCGGAGCCCCATCTGTGACTCTGCTTTGTAACGATTGAATGTAAAAATCCAAGGCAATCCCCGTTTCCCTCCCTCCTCTGCCCAGCGGTGCAGGGAGAAGGGATGGGAGTTTCGGTGAGTTCGTGCTTCCCCCTGAGGGACAGGAATCCTTGCCCTGTGCAGCGGGGGTCCCTCCCCAGCCGTGCGGTCACTCCCCGGGCCGGCCCTGAGGCGCGGGGCAGTCGCGGGGCAGCCGCGCTCCGGCCCCGTCAGCGGCAGCGCCGCTTCGTGCCGGGCAGGAGCGGCAGAAGGAGCCGGGCGGCGGCGGGGGCTGAATCCCGGCAGGAGGAGGAGGAAGAAGAAGAGGAAGGGGCCGGGACCCGCCTGCGGTGTCCGATGCCGGGGGAGCAGCGGGGAGGCCTCGGGGAGCGGCGGCGGGCGGGGCTCTGTTGGAGCCGCCCCGAGGGGTTTGTGCCGCCCCGGGTCCCTGAAGGAGTCGCTCCGCGGGACGGCCGAGCTGGGAACGAAAGGAAATACAGAGACGAGAATAAAATACAAACAAAGAGCCGCACCGAGAGGCGTCTCCCCCACCCGCGTCTGGAGGAGCTGCACCGAGGGACGGGCGCGGGGTGAGTAGAGTAAAATCCAGAGAATGGAGTAAAATAGAATCAAAAACTGCACCGGGATGTCCCCGGCGCCCGGTGTCACTGAAGAGCCGCACGGCGGGACGGGCGCTGTCGGGTGTGGCCAGAAGGGCAGCGCCGAGGGGGTGGCGGGTGTGAATAGAATAAAACATCGAGAATAGAATAAAATGCAAGGAAAGAGCAACCCGGGCTCTCCGCGGCCCCGTGTCAGTCAAAGAGCTGCCCCGAGGGAGTGGGGGGGCGGCGGTAGAAGAGCTGCGGGGCGGGATGGGCACTGCCTTGGCTCGGAAGAGCCGCCCCGAGGAGTCCCCGCCGCCCCGTGTCACTGAAGAGCTGCCCCGAGAGAGCGGAGAGCAGCGGCGGCGGGGAAAGAGCCGCACCGGAGGGGCGTGGCATGGGAGGTGTGACCGGAATCATAGAGACGGAATAGAATAAAAACTAATGAAAGAAACCGCACCGGCAGTGGCCGCTGCCCGTGACTAAAAGAGCCGCACTGAGGGACCGTCGGGGCAGCACCGGGGGGTCTCGGCCGCCCCGTGTCACCGAAAGAGCCGCAGCCGGGGGCAGCTGGAGCCGCCCCGAGGGCTCTGGGCCGCCCCGCGTCACTGAAGGAGCCGCAGCGAGGGACGGGCGGGGCGCGGCCCGGAACGAGCCCCTCCAGCTGCGCCACGAGCGGCGACCCCGCGGGACCGCGCCGGGGCCAGGCGGCGGCGGCAGCCGGAGCCGGGAAAGCGGCTTCGAGCGGCGGAGACGGGCGGGGTGTTCCCGACCAGCTCCGCTCAGGCCTCGGGCACGGGGGGGGGGGTTCCGGGGGTTGTTCCCGACCAGCTCCGCTCAGCCCTCGGGCACCGGGGCGGTTCCGGGGTTGTTCCCGACCAGCTCCGCTCAGTCCTCGGGCACCGGGAGGGTTCCGGGGGTTGTTCTCGACCAGCTCCGCTCAGCCCTCGGGCACCGCGCTGGGGCCGCCGCTCACTTTTCACCCCCGGCCGCCCCCACGGGCCGGACCCCGCGGGTCCCGCTGCCGCCGCCTCGGCCCCGCCGAGCCCAGAAACCACGAAAAATCGCTGGCATGCACTAAAAAAGCTTTTCGTGTACAGCGATGGGTGCGGGGAGAGTCCTTATGAACTCCCCTCCCCTCAGACCCTCCTGGGCACCGCTGGGCATTAGCGCAGCTCCCGGGGCCGTGTCCCCTGTGGTATGGTGGGTGATGGTCCAAATACAAGTATGGGGAGGCCTGGCAGATCGATTACATCACACTGCCTCAAACACTCCAAGGCAAGCGCTACTTTCTCACGATGGCAGAAGCCACCACTGGATGGCTGGAGACCTACCCTGTGCCTCATGCTACTGCCCAGAACACCATCCCGGGCCTTGAAAAGCAAGTCCTGTGGAGGCATGGTACCCCCAAGAGAACTGAGTCTGACAACGGGACTCATTTCAAAAACAGCCTCATCAACACCTGCCCTGCTGGGAGCCGGGCAGCGGCCGCTCTGTCTCCGCTGTCGCTTCAAGCCCTCGCTACACTGTAGCTCCGCACACCCTTTGCCGGCTGAGACCTCCCGGGGTTCCTGCTGCAGCTCCGGAGTTTGATACATCTCATCTGCCACCCGGGATCTGTGCTCGTCCCTGCTGTTCCAGCCTGCTGCTCCCGAAGGTCCGGCCGGGCACTGGGATCAGCCACCCAGAGGGTTTGTGAAGCTTTTCGTCCATCCCTCCCGGGACCCCGAGCCGCCATCACCGCATGCTCATCGAAAAAAATTAAAAAAAATTAAAAAAAAAAAAAATCCGAAAAAATCGAAAAAAAATCCGAAAAAAATCAGAAAAAATCCGAAAAATTCCGAAAAAAAAAAGGGAAAAAAATGGGAAAAATTGGGAATTTTGCCTCGTTGGGTGCCAGGCTCCAGACACAGTGCTGCCACCCTCGGTCGGCCCCTGGCGAGCCCAGGCAGGTGAGGCAGGTGTGCTGCAGGAGGCAGGGGCTGGGGCAGGCCAGGGGCAGTGAGGACTCCACGGAGCCCCCCCAAAATCCCCCCAAAATCCCCCCAAAATCCTCCAAAATTTCCCAAAAAGTCCCCAAAAAATCCCCGAAAGAAACCCGAAAAATCCTCAAAAAATCAAAAAAAAATCCGCAAAAAATCTGAAAAAAATCGAAAAAAATCGAAAAAATGTCGGAAAAAAGCCGAAAAAAGTCAGAGAAAAATCGAAACCTCCCAGGGTTCCTGCTGCAGCTCCGGAGTTTGATACATCTCATCTGCCACCCGGGATCTGTGCTCGTCTCTGCTGTTTCAGCCTGCTGCTCCCGAGGGTCCGGCCGGGCACCGGGATCAGCCGCCCAGAGGGTTTGTGAAGCTTTTCGTCCATCCTTTCCCGGGACCCTGAGCCGCCATCACCGCGTGCTCCCCGAGCTCGCTCCGGAGCGCCCCCTGCAGCCGCGGGGGAACCATCGCACCCGCCCTGCTCACCGGGAGCCGCCAGCGCCCCTGCCGGCTGTGAGCGGAACTGCACCGGAGGGGAAAGGGCCTGAGAGCCGAGAGAGGCTGGCACTGGGTTTGTGGTTCTGTTTGCTGTTACTGCCGCAGTTATTGTCGTTTGTTTGTCTTGTCGTACAAATATATATATGTTAGTAAAGAACTGTTATTCCTACCCCTCATATCTTTGCCTGAAAACCCCTTAATTTCAAAATTATAATAATTTGGAGGGAAGGGGGTTGCATTTTTCATTTCAAGGGAGGCTCCTGCCTTCCTTGGTAGACACCTGTCTTTCAAACCAAGACAGAGGGTCAACAAATACAAAGATAATAATAAGGATAAATACAAAGAAAGAAAAACAAAGAGGTGAAACAGGACTGGAGCTCACTGGACTGATCCTGGGCAGAGCCTGGGCAGACCCTGCATGAATTTGGCTGCCTGAATGCAGCTCTTGCCTGGGCCCCAGGGGTGGCCCCCTCTGGGTGTCTCTCGCAGCACCACAGGGATGCTCCTGCCCCTTTCCTGGTGCCCCAGGGTCCTGCAAGCACCTTCTGGGGCCACCCAGACACATCCCTGGGCCTCTGGGGCCCCCCAGCACAGTGCAGATCGGGATCAAACCATAACTTCCTTGGAAGATGGAGGCAGGAGAATATTGCCCACGATCTTCTTTCCAGCTGCCCTCCATACTCCTGCAAATCCTGCTGGGACACTCAGGCTCTCCATTCCGGGGCTCTGGAGCTCCCATGCAAACTCATCCATCACTGTGTCCCCTCTCGCATGGATATCAAGAAAATGACACAGCAATGGCCAGAAAACCTGAACTTGACTAACTTGACTACTCTAAAAATCTACAGCTAGGGGGTGACTGGAAGACTACGGGGTGAGAACCTTATGCCTACAAAAAGGGTCAACAGTTTGGACCTGGAACACTCAGGGAAACTTCAGCTTCTGGAGGAAAAGGTGCCCTTCCTCCTCTCTCCCTTAGCTTTGTACATCTGAGCTGAAGTCATATGGCTGGAATATCCCCTTGGCTAATTTGGGTCAGCTGGCCTGGCTGTGTCCCCTGCCAGGATCCTGCCCACTGCCATCCCCTCGGATGGGGGAAGGAATGGCAGAGGGACAGCGCTGCTGGGCAGGAGCCAAAACATTGCTCTGTTATCGACACCCTTGCAGCTACCAATGCAAAGCACAGCCCTGGAAGGCCCGTGAACTTTCCCTCAGCCAGAGCCAACCCACGGGACTTGAGCTGCCAGCAGCCCAGGTCACCCTCTGCCAGCCCAGCTCCTTGGACCTTGTGTCCCCTGGAGCAGAGGAAAGTGCTGAACGAGGAGCCTGCCAGCGCCGGGCAGAGGCAGCCCCGTGGGAGGGCAGAGCGGGCCATGAGCAGGGAGAAATGCAGCCCCTGCAGGCAGCGCTGCTCCCCGGCCGCTCGGGGTGGGCAGCGGCAGCGGCGGGGCCGTGCCCGGCGCGGTGCCCTCGTCCCCAGGGCTGTTGCTGTTTTCTTGTCCACTTCCAGGTGCAAATGGGAGACTGTCGCTAGGAGGATTGAAATAAAAGAATGAAAACACTCTTTTTGCCGAGTCTGGATGCCAGTCCAATAGAGCAGCTCAGCTCTCAGCTGTCTGCCTCCTCTGTGCCAAGCCAGAACTTTCAGCCTGGAGCAAAGACCCTCTCTGCAAAGAAACTGCAGGCTGCTTTCTTTCTCCTGCTGTTCATTGGCACAGCTAGAAAAGCAACCTGGTTTGGATGCTGAGTCTGTCCAAACAGGGGGACTTTGCCATGGGAAGCCAAGACACGGAGTCTTGAGCCCTGCACAGCGTCATAGCAATGGCCTTTGTTGCTGCCGTGTATTGTCAGTGCTGAGGGTGAAATCCTACGGGAGCACATGCCCTGTCTCTAGAAGCCACAGCCGAGCAAAGCTCTGTGCTCTACAATCTTCCATCGGCAGGTTTCGGGTGTCTCCAGCATTGCTTTCAAAGCAAACCAGGGAGAAGGCAAACTGTGCGTAGCCAATGCTACCGTAGAGTGTCTCAAACTTGCTGAGTCCTAGGTCTTCGAGGTGAGATCAGTTTGGAATGCCTATGATGTGGAACTCGTGCAAGACAGAAAAGGGGAGCATGGAAGGAAAGGAATGAATAGTAGCCATGAACATCTTGGCTTGTTTCTTTCCATTTTGATTTCACTTCTGGGAAGCTGTTTTGCTTTTGCAAGAATCTTCTCCACAGTGATGTTTGCTCTTTTCAAGAGCCTTTCCTAGAGACCTTTGTAGGAGATAAGAATAAGAATCTTTTTTACCTTTGTTAAAGATGTTGCAATTGTTAAATTCTGTTCACAGAAAGGCACTCTGGGAAGGGCTCAGCTGCAGATGGGGCAGTCGGTTGAGTGTTGGCTGGCAGTGAGACAGGGACTGGTTGGGGAGATGCGAGGCCCATGTGAACAGAAAGCTGATTGGATGCAGGGAGGCGTGAGCACCGACCCTGCAGCTGCAGCACCCAAAGAGTGCTTTTCTCGGATAGGTTTCAGTTCAGTTCTGTTAAGGTTCAGTTAAGTTCTGTTGAGTTTAGAGTACAAAAAGACAAGGTTTGCTACAATAAATCAATCTTCTCTGGAGGTGTAAGGAGGTCCGTGTGCTTTGTTGCCCATTGCTACAGAACTGGCTCGAGCTCCTGTCACAGGATGTGCCACCACTTGCAGCTTCTCTTGGCCTTGCACACCGTGCGTGCAGCACGACTCTTGCAGCAAAGCAGGACCAAGGATTTGAGAGCTTGACAACTTGTCCTTTCTTCTCCTGGTGGACTGGAGAGTTGTGCCGTGGCTGAGGTTTTCATTGTTGCTGTTCTACGCTAAGGAAATGTGAGGGGGTACCAGGAATTGTTAGGGAATACAAGGCTGGTGGAATTCAGAGAAAGAATCTGCAGAGCCTGCAGCCAGAAGTGGAGAGTTGAGTGCCAATCCTTCGTAGCTCTCGGTGGGCATCTTGCAAGTGATGTGGAATGTGAAAATGGTCTGCCAGAGGCAGTTTGTTTCTGAGTTCAGTGTAGATGATTGCACATCTGGTGCGTTGGTGCATAAATCGAGAGTACAATCAGTTCATTGGAAGCAGCAGAGCAAGCTGGAGCTCTCCGAGCAGACGACTGAAAGAATGTGCAAAGGAGAAATGCAGGAAATGACTTGGTCAGCCTTGCCTGGAAGAAGGGTAATTTTTTCTAATAATTACTAATCCATTCCCTTGGCTTTTGACTTTCTTCACAAGGCCATTTGCATCACAGCTTTGGCGTGGAGTGAGAAGCGCGGGCTTACGGAACTGCATGAAAGATTCCTCTGCAGTGACACTCAGGTGGAAAGGGGAGCGGGGCGCCCGAGCACTCTCTGGGGAAGCATCCCGCCAGGTGGAATTTGTGCCGTGCTGGGAGAGGAGGAGGGGGAGCAGGATGGGCGCTGTGTGGCAGCAGCAGGAAGTTTGGGCCGCAGGACATTCCGCCTTTGCCGCTGCCCCACAATCGGCGGCCGTGTCCCCGGGGCTGCGGCCCTGGCACCGCGTCCGCTGAGCTGCTGACGCTGCGGGAGCTCCCCGGGCTGGGCTCAGGTCCCCGCTGGCACTGGGCAGCGGGCTGTGCTCTCACTGTGCTCAGCAGCAGCGGAAAATGCCTCTGCATGTCTCCTGCTGCTGGGAAGAAGCAATGAAGGGAGTCGAGAAGTTCTGGTTTCTCTTTGTCCTGGTGGATTTTTTAATTTCATTCCACACTCCAGAGGCAATTGCTGTGCTGGCCTCTGTCAGTTGATTCTATTTCAGCAGCACCAGCAACGGGACTGTGTTTGAGCACTGGGAATGGGGCCTGCATGGCTTTCATTCTCCTCGCCTTCGTGCTCAGGGGCTGGTGGGCATTCCAGTATCTGCTGATCCTTATGCCTGTGACAAAAAGACTGACTTCAGTGTCATGAAAGCACCGTGGATAACCCTGACTGAAAGAGGCAATTGCAGTTTAGCTGAGAAACTTCAGGCAGCAGCCAGAAGGGGTGCAACGGCAGCCGTGAGCTCCGATTCACAAGGCAAAGGCAGCAGCAGCCTCCCGATGGCGCATCACGGTGAGTGAAACGGTGCAGAAACACGATCATTTCTTTCTCTGAAGTTTGGTTCAGGGCAGCCCAGGCAGGCTGTGAGGAATCAGGGGTGTTTGTGGGTGGCTGCTGTTCTGCTCGAGAGATTCAGTTAGAAAAAGAAGGTGTTCTGCCATTGAAGTCTTGACTCCAGTGCTTCGTCAGCAAGGCCCTGCTGCTCCGTCCTGTGCTGGGTCCAGTGCAGGCAAAGGGCTGAGTGCGTGAAGTGAGTCCTGTTTTTCAGCCGTACAGCTCTGTCCTGGGCCACTCTCTGCTGTCATGAAACGGGATGGAGCAGGCTGACCTTGGCTGGGTGCCAGGTGCCCACTGAGTGGCTCTATCAGTCCCTTTCCAATGGCACAGGGCAGAGAGTAAGATGGAGAACAACCAGCAGGGTGAGATAAGGCAGTTTTATTACAGGGAAGGGAAGGTGCGGGAGGAGGGGAGGGGAGGGGAGGGGAGGGGAGGGGAGGGGAGGGGAGGGGAGGGGAGGGGAGGGGAGGGGAGGGGAGGGAGGGGAGGGGAGGGGAGGGAGGGGAGGGGAGGGGAGGGGAGGGGAGGGGAGGGGAGGGGAGGGGGAGGGAGGGGAGGGGAGGGGAGGGAGGGAGAGGGAGGGGAGGAGAGGAGAGGAGAGGAGAGGAGAGGAGAGGAGAGGAGAGGAGAGGAGAGGAGAGGAGAGGAGAGGAGAGGAGAGGAGAGGAGAGGAGAGGAGAGGAGAGGAGAGGAGAGGAGAGGAGAGGAGAGGAGAGGAGAGGAGAGGAGAGGAGAGGAGAGGAGAGGAGAGGAGAGGAGAGGAGAGGAGAGGAGAGGAGAGGAGAGGAGAGGAGAGGAGAGGAGAGGAGAGGAGAGGAAGGAGAGAGAGGAGAGGAGAGGAGAGGAGAGGAGAGGAGAGGAGGAGAGGAGAGAGAGGAGAGGAGAGGAGAGGAGAGGAGAGGAGAGGAGAGGAGAGGAGAGGAGAGGAGAGGAGAGGAGAGGAGAGGAGAGGAGAGGAGAGGAGAGGAGAGGAGAGGGCAAAAAGAAAAGGAAGGAAGGAAGGAAGGAAGGAAGGAAGGAAGGAAGGAAGGAAGGAAGGAAGGAAGGAAGGAAGGAAGGAAGGAAGGAAGGAAGGAAAGAAAGAAAGAAAGAAAGAAAGAAAGAAAGAAAGAAAGAAAGAAAGAAAGAAAGAAAGAAAGAAAGAAAGAAAGAAAGAAAGAGAAAGAAAGAAAGAAAAAGAAAGAAGAAAGAAAAAAGAAGAAAGGAGAAAGAAAAAGAAAGAAGAAAAGAAAGAAGGATTCTGCGTGTGCATAAGCTAAGGAAAAACTCAGACACTTCCTGGCAAGCAGGGCTTCAGCACACAGAATGGTTTCTCCAGGAGGCAAACGTTGAGGAATCACAAAAGCCCCCCCGCCCGTCCTCCTCTCTCCCTTGGCTTTGTACATCTGAGCTGAAGTCATGTGGTTGGAATATCCCCTTGGCTAATTTGGGTCAGCTGGCCTGGCTGTGTCCCCTGCCAGGATCCTGCCCACTGCCATCCCCTCGGATGGGGGAAGGAATGGCAGAGGGACAGTGCTGCTGGGCAGGAGCCAAAACACTGCTCTGGTATCAACACCCGTCCAGCTACCAATGCAAAGCACAGCCCTGGAAGGCCCGTGAACTTTCCCTCAGCCAGAGCCAACCCACGGGACTTGAGCTGCCAGCAGCCCAGGTCACCCTCTGCCAGCCCAGCTCCTTGGACCTTGTGTCCCACGGAGCAGACACAAAGTGTTTGTGCTGCTCCCCTTTTGCACAAATGCACAGAGAGCTGGGATTTTTCCAAGTCTCGTGTCTCCCTTGTGCCATATTCCTGAAGAACCAGCAGCCCCTCCCGATGAACACAGCGAGTTACGCGGATGCTCGTCAGCTCCACTTCCTGCCCAGAAATCTGGAAACTGCTTCTAAATGCTGCTCCCTTCAGCTCTTGGACACCGACTGACACAGAGCTGGGAAACAAATCCCCTGGCCGCCGGCTGACAAGGTGAGTTCTGCCAAAGTCAGAGCTCTGTGGGAAATCTCTATCCAGGCCTCTCCTTTGAATAGATCCGTACACGGGGGTGCAATGGATGTGTCCTGTATGGAAAGGAAGGAGTGTGCCAGCACCGAGACTGACACTTTCCCTCTCCGTGTGCATTCCACAGCCACGGGTACAAAGGCAGGATGGAAAGCCTTGCACAGACAGAGCCTTCTGTCCCTGCAGAACGGAGCGCGGCGGGTGGGGGTGGGTGGTGGGCAGCGAGTCCCGGACAGCAGGCGAGATCTGGCTCCACACCTGCCAGGCCCCACTAAGGCTTCATGCCGCCTCCTCGGCAACAGGAAAGCCCTTCAGCCTTGTCCCTGCCCGGAGGGGCAGCGCTGGCCTGGCCGCACAGCTCGTTTTCCCCACAAGTCGCAGGAGGTGAGAACACAACGCTTGCAATCCCTGACTGCGAGCCACAGCTCTGGGTGCTCCCCATGAAGCTCAGCTCTGCGAGCTCTGTGTGCCCCAGGCCTGAGGGGATGCAGTGGGAGCCCGGCTGGGCTCTGCCCTGGGGCCATCCTCCAGGGCCAGCTGCACACAGGGAGCATTTCCCTGCCACAAAGAGCCAAGCCATGGCTGCAGGGGAGCTGGTCCAGGTGCAGCCTGCACTGCTGTGTGCTGTGCTCTGGGGCTGCTGCTCCGCGCAGAGGGGACTGCACTGGGGTGCCAGAGGAGACAAAGAAGCTCCAGCTTAAGCCTAACTGAGCTGGGTGGCTGGGCTGGGAAGAGTGGTGAGGGTCAAGGGGATTCCCAGAGCTCATCCTGCTGGAAGGATGAGGAAAAGGGAGTGGGAACACAGCAGTGAGGAGAGCTGAGGCCCGGAGAGCAGCTCTGAATGACACTCAAATCTCACCGGACCTTTGAGACATTGCTGTTCTTCAGCCAGCGGCACCATGAGTCCCTAAGCCTGGGGCTCGCTCTTCCTCGTGGCCAGGGGCATCAAAGAAGGCTAGAGTGCGATGGAGACTGCGCTGAGCTGGGAACTCATTGGGGGAACAGAGCACTTGTGAAGTAAAAGGCAGGTGGGGGAGGGAACTGTTCAGAGAAGGGCTGAGTTACAGCCTGAGCAAGCTGAAAAATGTCATTGGGGGTCATCCCAGATTGATTTCATTTCAGAAGTTATTGAACAAGCTTATTTTTTGGGGGGTGTCATGTTTTGCCCTGGAGGTGCATGCTCTGCAAACTTGAGCTGCATTGCCGAGATGTTCAAGCACATCTGTGCTGCAGGTCACAGCATTTCTTCTTTGGCTTCTGTGGCCCGGTGCTGAGCCACAGCAGAGCCCTGGTGGAGCCCAGAGCAGCCTCAGCATCCACAGAGCCCGGCTGCAAGGAGAGAAAGCAGAAAGCGCCCGTCAGCTGAAGGCTCCTGTCCCCTTGTCCCAGCCGCCCGCGGTGCCCAGGCCATGCTGGCCGTGCTCAGAGCGCTGCCCAAAGCTGCCCAGCATTGCTGCCTCTGGCAGGAGAGCAGGAGGGCAGGACATGTGCCCAGCCTGCAGCCAGCCGTGGCACAGCCACCTCCTCAGCAGCTGCCCAGAGCGGGATGCTCCTGCGCTCGCTGCCGTCTCCCAAAAGCCCTTATCCCACCCGTGCCAAGAAGACGGGGACCCACCTCACGCCACCCGCTGCTGGAAGAAAAGCTGCTCCCAGACGATGTCCTCAGCCTTCTCCAAGGCCACGTCCCATCCACGCCGCAGCTGCTCCCAAGCACTTCCCCATCCAGACCAGACACCACCTAGAACGCTTCCTTTAGAAAAACAAACAACAAATCAATGAAAAGAGTTTAAAGACAAAAAAGGGAAACAAGACAAAATGTAAAAAATCTTCTCTCTGTCGGGGCCTTGAAGAAGGCCCAAGCCCGACATGTGAGGGAAAAACCCACCCACAGGCCAGGGAAGCCCACGCTTTCTCCCTTCCCCCTGCACTGCCCCCCAAAAGTCACGCTGATCCCAAAGCAAACAAGGGCAGTGGAGCAGCCCAAGCCCTTCCTTGCCTGCAAAGCAAAGCAGCCCCTGCACAGCTTCTGGAGCCCCACCTCTGCTCCCACCACGGGGCTTTGTTTGTGTCGGGCTGGCTGCCCCAGCCCCAGCCCCAGCCCCAGCCCCAGCCCGGGGCACGGTGAGTGCTGGGGACTGTTGGCAGGGCCAGGAGCCGACTCCCAGTTCAAAACCAGCCCAGCCCATCCCCCCAGCCCTGCCAAAAAAGCAGTTTGGCAGCAGACTGAAGAATTGGTTGCATCCGCCCCAGCAAAGGGGGGAACCTTTGCTTCCCTGTTTCTGCCTGGCTCCGCGGGGTCCTGCGTGCCCCCACAGATGCACAGACATGTTCAGTATTAAGCCAGTAGCAATGAGTCAGGAAGGGTTTTTGCCTTTGCTTTCATTCCAGCAGGCGAGTTTATTACATCCTCACAGTCGAAGGGTAGAAAGGCAAATACGAATACAACGGCTAGTCGAGGGTTTTTCTCGGGGCTGGAGGATAGGCGGGATCAGGGAAAGGGGACCAATGGGAGAGCTCGGGGGGAGTGATGAGGGGCCAAGGCCGGTAGCCAACCGGGGAATTCAAACTGGAATACATTAACTTAACAGAACCATGCAACCCGGGAAAAGCCTTTTGGTCACCTTAACATCGGCTACCACACTTCCCGGCCAGGCTGTGCAATGCCCAAATCTGGGAGCATCCCCCCCGCATGTGGACTCATCTGCAAATTCGCTGTGGAGCCTGGCTTTGAAGAAGGTGCCAGAATCGAAGCCCATCATCCTCAGCTTGCCAGGTGGAGGAAGAGCTTGTCATCCTTGATGTCGCCCTCCATGTCTCCAGCAGCAGCAGCCGCAGCAGGTACAGCTTCTCCAGGGGCTCCCTCTTCCCTGGGGCTGGGAGCAGGCTGTCCGTGTTGTGCCCAGGGCCCCAGCTGGCACTGAAGCAGGACAAGCAAAAGCAGCTTGCATGGCGGCCACCAGTGCTGGGAAGAGCGGCTCAGCTGCAGCAGCAGGGCTGCGTGTTCCCAGCTGAGGAGCCCTGCGCACTGATACAGGCAGGACAAAAACTCTGCCTTTCTTTGCTTCTCCTTGCCAAGGCACGTGTGCAGCTGTAACTTACCGGCTCCCTGGATCCAAGTGTGCATGTGGCTCTCTCCCTTCTCCTATGGCACATGAATATCCTGCATCCAAGGATCACAGAACAGGTCTTCTAATGAGGGCCTTTCCGAGGTGTGCACCGATAAACACCATCGGATAAGATCCTGGCACTCTGTGGAGAGAAAGCAGAAAGCGCCAGTCAGTTGCAGAAGGCTCCTGTCCACTTTGCCCCACTCTTGCCATGGCCAGGCCGTGCTGCGTGTGCTCAGGGCTGTGCCTAAACTTTCCCATCAATTCTTTCTTTTGGAGGAGAGCAGGAGAGCAGGACATGTACCACCTCCTCAGCAGCTGCCAGAGCAGGATGCTCCTGAGCCCGCAGCTGTCTCCCAGCACCGCTATTCCCCCCGTGCCACAGAGATGAGCATCCACCTGGAGAGAGCCGTTGTGGGAGCGAGAGCTGGCCCCAGCTGATGTCCCAGCCCCTCCTGAAAGGGTGCTCCCCGCAGACCATCTGGTGCAGCACGATGCCCAGGGACCAGACGGTAGCTGCCTCGCCGTGGTACCAGCCGAAGTGGGTCCATTCCGGGGGGCTGTAGGACGGTGTTCCTATGGAATAGAGATGGAGTTCTTCAGGGGGACGCTGCCTGCTCCCAGAGCCTCGCCCCAGCATCCCTGGGCATGCGGGGGCCGCACCAGTGGCACGTGGTGTGACCCGCTGTCCTCTGGCCAGCACCTGGGACTTGTGTACTGACACTTTTCGTGCCTTAATTATACCTCCCCGGATGGGGGAGATTTTTTAGAGTCTTTGCCAGAAGTCCAAGAGACGAACGGGACCTTCAGCGTTCTCTGCTTTCAGATAGTTGTTTATTAAGTCTTATCAGAGAAATAGAGTCACTGACATGACTCAGACACAGCACAAAACAGAGAATGCAAGAGAAAGCCAAATTATCAAGATTACACAGTCTTTTTGAAGGTAAATCACCTAATGAAAACTTAAAAC
This sequence comes from Lycocorax pyrrhopterus obiensis, assembly GCA_014706295.1. Classification (NCBI taxonomy): domain Eukaryota; kingdom Metazoa; phylum Chordata; class Aves; order Passeriformes; family Paradisaeidae; genus Lycocorax; species Lycocorax pyrrhopterus. Next base: position 1,160,213 of record JACSVZ010000032.1, read on the forward strand.
GAAAGATATTTTTACTTTTCCACCAATGTTCAATAAATCACTTTGTCACTTAGACAGGAACTGCGGAATTCTTTATCCAATCACCCCAAACTACTTCGACTGCAGAATATGGAGTAATAGAAGAAGAAGAAGAAGGTCTGGAGAACAACAACAATCCTGCATTTTGAAGTTTTTTGGTTTTTATCTGTTTACTATATTAACAAACCCAAAACTCTAAATTTTTCACCCTGTGACAATCTTACATAATATTCTATCACCTAGTTCACACCAGTGTAGATTCCGCTTCTTCCCAGAGGATAGGCAATTTTCTCCATGGACGAAGGTCAAAGACAGTGTTGTCCGGGGGGTAGAACCCTTCAAAACAGGCAGAGAAATATTCTCTGCACTCTGGATTCCCACATCTCCCCCTCCTCTTTGAACCAAAACCACTTCCTTGACAGCTTTGTCCACGGCTCGTCTAGCACAGTGAAGTATACATTGTGGAGGGCTGTGAACTCTTAACACCAGAGCCATCTGCGCTCCCTTGGAGAAGAGATGCTGCAACGCAAAAAGGACACTCTCTCCAGCAACTCACTTCTAGGTTACAGCGACCACCCCCAGCATGCTTTGTTCCCCTATGGTAATCCCTTGTACCCAGTTGGCTAATTGGTTTCTACCCCACCCCCTGTCTTCCCCATAAAAAGGGCCCTGAGTCTGCCCTGAACCTAGGGAGGTCTGTCCCTGGCCTCCCCTTTGCAGGGACTGCTGGGCAATTAAAGCTGTCTCTGTGGAATTGCCATACAGGCCTCCTGTCTCTCTGTCCCTGAGTTTGCCTCGGGTGATCTCACAAAGAGCTGAATCACAAGAGCTGGAATCACTGTAGCTGAGAAATCGGTACACTTGCTGAGATCACTCGCTGTCCAAGGGGGCTTGCCCTTGCCCCTAGAAGAGTTGTTCTCTGCAGGACACTCTGTCTAGGGAGGTCATGGCATACTGGTGCTTGACCAGCATCGGACCCTCACTAAGACAACACACGGCACAAATACTAAAAGAATAACAACAACAATTAACACATACAAACCTATCTTCAAAATTTTTTTCCATAAGGGTGTAAGATGAAACCAATTGAACACATCATTCAACAAAGACCTTTGTTTACCAACAAAGGTTGGTAAACCAACCAAACATGTCGAGAATGGTTTCTTTGGCCTTGAGTGAGTTAGACAAACGGTGTCTAGGCCTGATGCATTGGCCAGAGTCTCCCAGACATTTTGTTTTGGTTGTTTCACTGGGAAAATGGCATTGCTTAAGGCAATCAGTGAGATGATAAGGCACAAGTATAATACCTGATTGAGCTTCATGTTCAACTGCTTTATCTCACACAGGAATCTCTGACCTGCAACACAACCTGTACAATACTTTTACATACAAAATTTACACCATTAACTTTCCCACACTCTTGCATAAGACTCAGGCCACAGTTCTTGCACATAAAGATGACTGGTGTCTGTGGCATCAACAGCGATGTTGACACTGATTCATGTTTGGATGCTCGCTTCCTTGTTTGCAGAGTCGATTCCTGCCTGTTTCTGGACTCGATAAAGTTTCACGTTTTTTGCTGGAATCCACTTCGGTCCGGCACCTGTTGAGACACAAGCATACCCTTTGCCCCAAGTTATTAGTTGAAATGGACCCTCGATGTTTCCGGTCTCTAAATCTTTGATCAAGACCAAAGGATTTTCTCTCAATTTCGCCTGAGTACTATTTGAAAAATGCCTGATAATTGGTGGAGTAGGTTCTGCAAAGGAGCTATTCAAGAAATTTAAAACACACAAAGCTTTGTTCAACCGCATCTGAGGCGTAGCGTCTGCTTGGGGGTGGGGCTGGGGGTGGGGCTGGGGCGGGACTAGAAATGCCAGGGCCGGGGACCGGGAGTGTGGCTTGGGTGGAGCCAGGGGTGCGGCTGCAGCCCTGCCTAGGGGTGGCTCGAGCCGTCCCGCGCGCTGTGGAATACACGATGGAGCCAGAAGCGGCAAACGCGGAAACGATGGAGCCAGAAGCGGCAAACGCGGAAACGCGGCTGTGGCCAGAGCCGGCTGCTGTTGCCGGGGCAACCGCGACACCCGAGGGTGGGGGGGGCACGGCTCGGGCCCAGGCGCCGGGAGCACGGGGTTCCAAACGCGGAAGTGAAGCGGGATCGGCAGCGGCGGGGGTGATGACGTCAGAAGCAGGCGCCCCCACCGCTACCCCCACCCACGGGTGTTTCTGCCGCACTGGCTGCCCCAGTCCCAGCGCCAGTCCTGGGCAGAGTGGCTGGCGAAGGCTGCCAGCGGGGCTGGAAGATGGCCCCCAGCCAGCGCCGCTCAAAAGCAACTCGGCTGAAGACTCCGACTGCCATGACTGGCAGCAAAAGGGAGAATCCCCGCTGCCACAGCCGGGTTGGGCCGCGAGATGTTGGGCCGCGAGATGCTGGCACCAGGAGCCTCCCATTGCATGGGCTCATCTGCAAAGCTGGTGTAGGCTGAGGCTTGCAGGTAGGTGCCACAGCCAAAATCGATGAGTTTGGCCTGCCCAGTGGCCAGGTCAACCAGGATGTTCTCTGGTTTGATGTCCCTGTGCAGGACCCCGCAGCTGGTGCAGTGCCACACGGCCTCCAGCACCTGGCGGAACAGGGGCCGCGCCACCTCCTCGCACAGGAAGCCCCGTGCCCGAATGAAGTGCAGGAGGTCCTGAGACCGCTCTGGGCGCTCCAGCACCATCACCACGTCGTTGGGGAGCTCGAGCCACTCGAGCAGCTGGATGACGCCAGGGAAGCCAGTGGACACCTTGTCCAGCAGCACGATCTCCAGTGGTGCGCTGGTGCCGTCGGGCTGCGGGACGAGCACGATGCCGTCAGTGGGGCCGATGCCGGGCCGAGGCTCAGGAAGCCCTCACCCAGGCCGGGATGCTCTGCGCGCTCCGCTGGCCCCACGGCCGCTCTCCCTCGAGGCGTCCTGGCGGCTTCCACCCTGCCGGGCCTCGGCTCCTCCCCGCCCGTCGCGCCCCGGCTTCTCCCGCTGCCCCCCGCTCACTCACCAGCTCGCCCCAATGACCGATGCGGTTCCGTGGCACACATTTGATGGCCACCTGCAAGCCAAGGGGAGCAGCGGGCTGAGCTCGCCGCCCGCCCTGCCGAGCCCCATCCTTCTCCTCCTCCTTTGCCCCCCTCCTCCTGCGCCCGCCGCCGGGCCGGGGCCACTCACCGGGGCGCCGTCCGAGAGCCGCGTCGCCGCGAAGACGCTGCCGAAGCCGCCGCGGCCCAGCAGCGAACCCAGGCGGTACCGCTCCTTCAGGCCCTCGTGCGCCTTCCCTGCCGACGAGACGCGGCTGTCAGCGCTCGGCCCGGGGCCAGGAACGGCCCCCGAGCGCCCCTCAACCGCCCCGGGCCGGGCATCCCCACATGTTGGCTCTTTTGAAGCGGACACCGGCGGCTCCGGGCCGGCGGCCGCGCTCAAGAGCGGCGGAGCTCGGGCCGGGGAAGACGCAGGGGAGGCGGCGGGAGCGGCCGCGCCGCCTGTGTCCCCGGCGGGCCCCGAGAGGAGCCGATGCCGGGGCCGGGGCCGAAGTCGGGCCAGCCGGAGCCAGGGGCTGGCGATGCTGCCCAAGAGGCAGGCACTGATGGCCGCCCAGCAGCGCCACCGCCGGTACGGCGAGAGCCGGGCGGAGACGAGACCGCGGCGGGACGCCCGGGGCCGGGGAGGGGGCAGCCCCGGCCGGGGCCGGGGGCGGGCCGGGGGCATGGCCCGGCCCGGCATGGGGAGAGGGAGGCCGCGGAACGGGGTGGGGAGTTGGGGAACGAAAGGGAGAGCGAGAGAGGGTGCGGGACACTGGGAGAGGGAGAGGAGGAACAGGAGAAGGGACGCAGAGGGTCTGTGGACTCGCTGCTCTTCTGCTGCTCTTCTGCTGCTGCCGCTGCTGCCGCTGCTGCCGCTGCCGCTGCTGCAGCTGAAGCGCTGGGAGCGTTTGTCCGCGTGTCCGTGTGTCCGGTGCCCGTGTGTCCGTTCCCCCCTCGCGCCCCACGGCCGAGCCCCGCCCGCCCCGGGGCAGCACGGGCCGCTCCGCTCCGGGGCCGAAGCGGAGTCCCGGAGCATCTCTTCCTCGCGCAGCCACGCCAAACCCGCTCGGCCATTGGGAACATTTTTCCTCACGTTTCCCTTTGAAGGGCTCATCTCTACCCCCATTTGCAAGGAGTCTCCCTGGGGTTTTGGCACCTGCAGCGATAGGGCAGCGATCGGGCTTCAAACTGCAAGAAGGACATTGAGGGGCTGGAGCATGTCCAGAGATGGGAATGGAGCTGGGGAAGGGTCCGGAGAATTTCTGAGGGGCAGCTGAGGGATCTGTGGGGGCTGAGCCTGGAGAACAGGAGGCTCCGGGGGGACCTGGCTCTCTCCAAGTCCCTGACAGGAGGGGGCAGTCAGGAAGGGTGGGGCTCTGCTCCCGAGGGAAAGGACGAGAGGAAATGGCCTCGGGGGAAGTTTGGGGTGGATAGTGGGGAAATTCTCATCCTCCATGTCTCGACAGAGTGGGAGGACGGGGCACAGCCTGGGGACACGGGGGTGGTGACGCTGGGCTGGGGACACGGGGAAGGGCACAGGAAGCCAAAGCCCCGCTGAGCGCTGGCGCTGGGCTGGCACGGAGTGAGCCGACAGCAGGGCCCCACAGCCCTGGGGGACTCGCCCTGACGGCCCGGGGAGGAGCACCGAGGGGCCACGGGGGTGGGGGCTTTGTCTCCAGAGGAAGGAAAAGCAGGGTGCAGGGCCGGTCGCCACAGGGGAAAGGACAAGGAGCTGCAGCATGAGCTACTGCAAGGGAAAAAACCTCTTCACTCCCTGAAAGGGTGAAAATAAACGATCAAGGTATTGATCCTGGTCTCTAAAACATGAGACTCAATAAAATATCATTAAAAGATTCCTCCTCCTCCTCCTCCTCCTCCTTCTCCTCCTCCTCCTCCATCCCTTCTCCTGCTCCCCCCGGGCCCAGCGCCCACCCTTGCCCCCCCCTTTTCCCGACGCGGTCTCATCCCGCGGGAGGAGCCGGGATGGAGCCGGGACAGGTCTGGCTGGGGCAGCGCTGGGCTCTGGGCCCGGCCTGGGCGCTCCCCACGCGCCCCCTCCCCAAACTCCCCTCTCCGTGTGGGGAGCGCTGAGCGCTGCGGGTCTGCCTGGCAACTGGGGAGTCATCGGCTCTGCGTGCTCTGATTGGCTGAGGATTATTCAATGCCTTCTCTGATTGGCTAATTTTCGCGGGGAGTTTTGGGTGGTCTTTGGGGGCTTTGGGGCGGCTTAGGGGGGACCCGGCGCCTTTTGGGGTTCGCTGGGTGCCGTGTTGGGGTTCAAGTGCCTCCCAAGGGCCCCCCAGAGCGGGGTGACACGAGGGGAACACACGGGGGTCCCCATTCCCGATCCATCCCCGGCTTCTGCCTCCTCCAATCTCGGCCCCACCAAGTCCCTCCCCACCGCCCCCCAATAAACGGGACCGGGGCGAACTGGGAAGCTTTATTTGGAACACTGGGAGCAGCCGGGCGGGGACAGAGTGACAGCGGGGCTGGGGGGAGACGCACGACCCCCCCAAAATCAGTGTGGGGACGGAGAGGGGAGTCCCGGCCGGGCCCGAGGCCACGGGGAGGGGCTGCGGCCGCCGCCGGCTCAGGAGCTCTGTGGGCAGAGCAAAGGGGGTGACACCGGGCTGGGGGCTCCCAGGGGAGCACACACGCTCTCGAGAAGGAGGGACACGACCCCCGGGCCCCCCCCCCACCTTCTTGCGCAGGTAGAAGCCGAGCCCAAGTGCCAGGAAGACGAAGCCCAACACGAAGCCCCCGATCCCCGTCAGCATCTTGCCGCGGGCGGCGTCCGGCGGCATCTCTGGGGGGTCCGCAGGGGTCAAGACCCCCCCAAACCTCTCACAGACACCCCAAGCCCCTCCAAGCACCCTCCCAGTCACCCCCAGCCCACCCAGGACCCCCTGAAACCTCCTCCCAATCCCTTCCCAGCCTCCCCACAACCCATCAAAGCTCTTCCCGTCCCACTCAGAATCCCACAGCCCCCTCCCAGTGTCCCCCCACCGCCCCAGGACCCCCAGATCCTCTCCTAGTCCCTTCCCAGCCCCACCAGGACTCACCAAGACCCCTCCCAGTCTCTTCCCAGCACAACCAACCTCATTCCAACCCCCGCTTTTCCATCCCTAATCTCCTTCCAGCCCTTCCAGGCTCACTCAAATCCCTCCCAGTTACACCCAGCATCCCCAAACTCCCTCCCAGTGTACACCAGCAACCCTGGAACCCCATCCCACCGTCCCCAACATCCTTCAAACCCCTTCTCAGCCCTTCCAGCTCCCCAACCCCCTCTCCCAGTTTAAACCAGGCTCTCTCAAATTCCCTCCCAGTTACTCCCAGCACACCCCAATCCCCTTCCCAGCCCCCCCAGTGTCTCCCCCTCTCCCCCCAACACTGTGAGGGCCGGGCTGTACCCCAGTGCCGGCTCAGGGGGTGCTCCAGGCTGACGTGCTCCACCTGGCAGCTGGAGGTGACCCCGTGCTGGGGGGAGTTTCCAGCAGCACCAGGAGCTGGTGGGTCGGATCCCTGTTGGGGACAATGTCGGTGGCCACCACGTGCCCCGAGAGCTCCTGCCGGCCCTGGAACCACCTGAGCTGCACCTGCACAGGGTAGAAATCCATCACGGAGCAGAGCAGGCGGCCGGGGCTGGCCTGGGAGCTCGAGGGCACCAGCGAGATGGACACGCTGGGGGGCACTGAGAGAGAGCAGCAAGGTTTGGTGTGGCATTGAGAGGGACTGGGAATGGAGTGGGAGGGACTGGGGGGGCACTTAAGAGACAGGGGAGTGGATTGGGGGCCACAGGGAGGCCACTGGGAGAGAGGGTGGAGGTCTGAGAGTGGCCTGAGAAGGGCTGGGACTGGACAGGGAATGGACTGACAGGGATCACGAGGGATTGAGAGGGACTGTGGTGGCCCGGGAGGGACTGGGCTGGCACTGAGAGGGACTGTGGTGGCACTGGGAAGGACTGGGTATGGACTGGCAGGGACTGGGGGGCACTAAGAGAGAGGGGAGCTGGTTGGGGTGCACTGGGATGGCACAGCGAGAGAGTGGAGGTCTGGGAATGGGCTGGGAGTAGACTGGGAATGGGCTGGGAGTAGACTGGGAATGGACTGAGAGGGACTGGGAAGGATTGAAAGGGTCTTAGAGGGATTGTGGGGCAACTAGGAGTGCCTGTGGTGGCACTGGGAGGGACTCGGAATGAAGCGCGCGGCACTGGGAGGCCGAGTCCAGCACGGGGCACTCGGCGCTGCGGATCTGCCTGGCAACTGATGAGTCATCAGAGAGACGCGCTCTGATTGGCTGAGGGACGTCAGCTCCACGCGGGGCCGAGATGGACACGTTGGGGGAGGCACTGGGAGGGACTGGGATGGACTGGGAGGGACTGAGATGGACAAAGAGAGGCATAGGGGTCACTGGGAGGGGCAAGAGGCCCCGGGGATGGGCAAAAGGAGAGCTGAGGGCTCTGGGGTGATTCCCAGGGAGGTTTTGAGGGGCTCCAGGGTCATTCCCAGGGCAGAGCCCGAGGGGACACGCTCTGCCCCACGCTCACCTCTGCGGCCCACGAGGATGGAAACCTCGAGGCTGTGCCGGCAGTGCCTGTCCACCTGAGCCCGCGTTCTCTGCTTGGCTGAGCGCTGCCTGAGGGCTGGGGCTGCAGCAAGGGGGGACACCCTCCTCCAGCAGGGATGTCCCGCAAACGGGGGACCCCCACAAGCCTCTCCCAACCCCCGGGGCTGGGCTGGCCCTGCCTGGATGCCGGGAGACACCAAAACCGCTCTGTCCCTGCCCTCTGCAACTGCACAGGGACAGGAAATACAAGGAGAGGCCCAGGAGCTGAGAGAAGGAGCGGGAGAGATCCCGCCCCGAGCACCCACACGGGCACAACAGATCCAGCCTGGGCACAGGGAGGGAATTTATTACCAACCAAACCACAGCAGCACAAGGAGAAGGGAAAGAAATCTCTCCAACACCTTCCCCCCACCCAGCGGGGACCACCTGGAACGGGGGTCACCAGGGCTCTGCCAAACAGGGGTCACTGGGGATCATCCAATGCTGATCCTCCCACAGGGGATGGAGCTGGAGCAGCGCACGAAGCTCTTCCTGCACTCGGGGCACTCGCAGGGCTTCCCTTACCGGTGCCTCCGTTGGTGTTGGGTCAAGTGAGAGCTGCTGGAGAAGCTCTTCCCACACTCGGGACACTCGTAGGGCCTCTCCCCGGTGTGGGTGCGCTGGTGTTCCCGGAGAATGGAGCTCCGCCAGCAGCTCTTCCCACATTCCCTACACCCATAGGGCCGTTCCCCGGTGTGGATCCTCTGGTGCTGGATCAGATGGGAGCTGTTGGTGAAGCTCCTCCCACATTCCCCACACTCATAGGGCTTTTCCCCACTGTGGATCCTCTGGTGTTCCATCAGGTGGGAGCTCCACCTGAAGCTCTTCCCACATTCCAAGCACTTGTGGGGCTTCTCCCCGCCCTGAGGCTTCTCCCCCAGCTCCGAGCTCTGCCTGGATCTCCGGCCGCCTTCCCGGCACAGGGGGGCTCTTTCCTCCTTGGATCTCTGTGGGCTGTGTTTGCAGCCCCTCCTCGTGTGGCATCTCCGGGGCTTTTCCTCCTCCTCCATCCAGCCACGCCTTGGGAATGACAAATCCTGGTTTAGGGGGAAAAACAAGGTGTCAGCACCTTGGGCTAGGGGTTCCTCCTGCCCAAGTCCATCACCGGGCATCTTGTGTCCGTAAAAACCTCCAAAACACCAAGATTCAGCCCAAAAATCTCCCAAACATCAAGACACAGCCCCAAAACTCCAAAAACATCAAGATCCAGCCAAAATCCCCTCCAAAATATACACATTCAGCCCACACAAAAAAACCAAAGCACCAACATGTAGCCCAATAAACCTCAGAAACACCAAGATTCACCCCCGGGAAAATCGTGGATCCCCCTCCCTGGTCACCTGCTGGATGGGGGGGAGGCAAGACTCCTGGGGCTGGGGGGAGGCTGCAGATACAGGCAGTGGTGGAACCTTGGGGTGCCTCCTCTTTCTGCTCCTCCTCCTCCTCCTCCTGTAGCCCTACTCTTCCTCACACTCCTCTTCCTCCCACTTCTCCTTCTCCTGCATAATCCCACCTTCTGCTCCCATGTGCATCGTTTGACCATTTTGCTCTTCAACCCTGCTCCTCCACCCTTTCTCCTCCTCCCCCCACGCCCAGCACCCACCCCTGGCTCGCCCTTCCCCCCACAGCTCTCGGATCCCACAGCACGAGCACGGATGCAGCTGCGGCAGCTCGGGCTGGGGCAGCGCTGGGCTCTCGGCCGCTCCTGCCCGCACTCGGCCCCCGCCGCAGCCACTTCCGCCACGACAGCACGGGGGGGCCCGGCCTTGCCGCTCCCCCCCTCCCACCTCCCCAAATTCCCCTCGCGGGGGGCGCTGCGCCCGGGCCACACGTGGGCTCCAGCTGGGGAGCGCCGGGCGCTGCGGCTCTGCCTGGCAACTGCTGACTCACCACCGCCGCGCCAGCTCATTGGCTCAGCGCTGCCCCAGGGCCGCGCCTGCACCGAGGGGGGACACCCTGCTCCAGGGGGGATGTCCCGCCAACGGGGGACCCCCAGGAAAGGAAGAACACGAATGTGTCTGTACAAACAGATGCTGTCAATCTGCTTGGAGACAGGGCCAGGGACTCGTACATAAGCAAGTGACAGGAGAAACCATCGGTTCCAGAAAATGTTACTGACATAGACTGCTGCTCAGCCAAGGTCCTGCTCAATTCCTCAACTTCCAGAAGAAGAACAAAGCCTTAACAGAACCATGGACATCGTTTCCTATACAAAAGGGAAGAATGCTGAGGTAGTTTGCACATTTTCCCAGAGGTAATTAAGGACAGGGATATCCGGCGGGGGTAAAAAGGGAAGTCAAGAAGGGGTCTCAGCAACAGGGGACGGATGGTGTTGGTGTGCTGGGAAGGGATTGGTTGAAGGCAGTGTGCAGGAATATGGTTAAGGCAAACAGCAGCAGGAGGAATCTATGTGGTAAGAAAGAAAAAGGAAGGTGGAAAAGAGGAGGAAGAGAAAAATAGTGAGAATTGGAATGCTTTACAGCACCTTCCCCAATGTTATCCTCAAAAATGGCCAAAACCCTCTTATCCTCACTGCCAGCTACAGTTCCTTTGTATCCCCGCTTTCCAGGACAGGAAAGAAAAAGAAGTTTACGATTTCAGGGGGTTTCTCTGTGGTGGGGAGCAGCAGGACAGGGCAGCACGGGCTGGGGGCCTGTGGGGAGCTGCGGGGCCGGGCCGGGGCTATGGGGCAGCCGGGGCTCAGCGCCGGGCGCTGCCTGACCCCAACACCCCCCGGGCACGGCCAGCAGTGGCCCCCGGCCCCCAGGAGGCTGCGGGATGTGGAAGGATCAGGATTTTCTTTTAACGATCTTGTTTGGGTCACTGGAGAAATGAATGATTTTGCAGAAAGCTCAGCAGCTGTCAGAGGATGAGCACCCACAGGCAGTGAGGGGGCTGCAGCAGAGGCACAAGAAGCCCCTGCAGCACTTGCTCAGAAAGGCACAGCAGCTGAATGCAAGAAGGGATGAGGAAAAGGCCAAGGGGAAGGCAAAGGCCATGGCACAGTTTCTACAGCCCCTGAGGGATGAACCACAGGGCACAAGGGGGCCCCAGGACCCAGGGCACGGGCTCGGCCTCAAGCACCTGGCACAGGCATTGCCCTCCTCGGCAGGGGAGAGCCGACCCAAACAGCCCCTGGCAAGGAATCACGGTTCCATCTGCAGGCCACAAGGACACTGCAAGCAGAGACAGGAGCACCTGAAGCAGGAGGAAGTCCACCCGCTGATGGACATGCATTGTTAGGGCTGCCAGAGCTCCCATCACACCAGGGACCCACCGCACCACAGCCCTTGAGAACATTCAGGGGGCATCTGGATCGAGAGGAGGCCTTTCCTGATAGACACAGGGGCCTCTCCATTCACTTGGAATCTGAGACCTAAGCGGGGGGGAAATTGTCAAGAAGTTCTTGCATTATTCAGGGAATAAGTGCGAAAGATGAGCAGGTGTATTTTATTTGACCACTATTAGTAGATGTGGGAGATGGGTTTGAAATGCATCCATTTCTGTTTGTTCCTAATTGTGATTGCAATTTACTGGGAAGGGATTTGGTGGCCTCTGCTGAAGTGAACCCAGGAGTGTGGGCAGACCCAGGGAAACAGGGAAAATTAGATATGGAGCCTCTCCAAATTCCTTGGAAACAACCAGGACAAGTGGTGTCTAAAAGCAATCCCCTGTTCCAAGGGAGGCAAGGAAGGGGTTACAGCCTGGTACTGAGTCCCTGCTAAAGGCAGGGCTTTGGGAGCCAGGGATCTCTCCCTACAACACTCCTCTCCTGCCACTCAAGACACCGGATAATGGACACCACAAGGAAAGCAGAATTTGCAAGTGTTCAAAAGCAGATTAACTGAGCCTCCTGCCCTGGCCATTCCCCACAGGGAAAAAGAATTTGAATTGCATGTGGATGTTAAACAGGGCCATGCCAAAGGAACTCCTGGGCTGAAATGTTTAACCCAGTGGCCAGAGAGTGGCCTCATTGTCTGCAGAATTGTGCAGCCCCGGCTTTAATGGGAACTGAGGCCTGAAAACTGACAGCAGCAGAATCTCTTCTTGTTCAAGTCTGGCATCAAGTTAAAGCTTTGTTAACCAAAAGAGCCTCTAAATGGATGAGCAGTGCTCGGTTATTGCAGTATGAAACTTGTTGGATGGAACAGGAGGATTTCGAGTTGAGGACAGGGGAAGGGTTTAACCCAGCCTCCTGTTTGAGCAGCCCTGGACAGGGGGGCTGGCAAGAAACCCAGGGCTGCATTCAAGTGACAGAGCTCCAGACCAGGCCTAGGAGAGATTTACCAGACATTCCCTGGCCTGAGGGACAAAATGTCTTCATGGATGGGTCTTCAAGGGCAGCAGAAGGGAAAAGACTCACAAGACACGCTGTTATTAAGGAAAGGGAATGAGACAAAGCGCAGGTCACTGCCCCCATGCTCAGCTCAAAGGGCCGAGCTGTGTGTGCTTGGAAGAGCCTGCGACTGAAATGACCTGAGCAGGAAGGCTTCAATATCTTCTGCTAACAGCATGTCAGCTCACAGGGTGGCAGAAGCATTTCCCACTGCTTCAGCAATCCCTGCATCAGTTATTAAGGTATGTTTGGAACAAACAATTCCAAGATATGAGATTGTGGAAGCAATAGACTCAGACAGGGGAACTCATTTTACAGGAAAGATCCTTCAGGGTGTTACGGCTGCTTTAGGAACACAGTGGCACCTCCAGACCCCCTGGCACCCCCAGAGTTCGGGTCGGGTAGAAAGAATGAATGGGGAAATAAAGAAACACCTCCTGAAGCTGGTGAAAGAAACCAAGATGCCATGAGCACGGCTTCTGACATTGGCTTTGGCAAGAAGAAGAGCCAGACCCAGGGCAGATATTCAATTATCTCCCCTGGAATTGATGTTTGCAATTCCTCACCCTGCTCATTCTCCACCTACTGCGGGGAGGAGATAAGGGATGTCTATTTAAAGCAGTCTGTGGCCACAATCCTGTCTCTTGTGAAATCTCTTCCACACAAAGCTCGGCTGGCACAGACCCTGCCTTGGCACTTTGCTGTCCACAACATCCAAGCAGGACCCAATCGGGTCCTGCCTAAGGAGTGCAAAGCCCATTCCAAGGGTCACCGAGCACAGAAACAGCCGCCAGCACAGCTCAGCACGGGGGGACCCCTCAGCCTCGCCTCAAGGGCTCTGAAGCCCCGCAGATTTGCACTTCCCGCCTGCAGCAGGACCAGGGGAGCCCGCGACTCACCCTGCACACAAGGGGCCGCAGCAGCAGCCAGGGCTCCACAGCGGGGGAAGCCCCTGGGCCTGCCCACACATCCTCTGCTCAAATCGTCTGCCTGGGCACCCTCCTCTGCCAGCTCCGGCCACTGGGGGCCGATCCTCGCTGTCACTGCTTCAGCTCCAGCACTTTCTGTGCCCGCACTCGCCACAGCTGCTGCGGGAGACAACGTGAGAATTCCACTCTGGCTCTCACTCACACTCACACACTGGGCTGGCTGCGATTACATTGCTGGAAAATATACCAAGCTTAGAATTTTTAAAATTTTATTTCTCTACTCAGGCTTGCTTTGCCTCTGCCTTGGGGAAAGGAATTTTAAAGTGTTTGTTAAGGGATGTTACACCACTCAAGGGAGATGAGCTTAACATCTCAACAGACTGGGAATAGCCCAAAAGATACCCAAAAAGAGAACGACCATCAACAAAATATCAACGCCCAGCAGCAAACATCAAGGAACATCGACCCCAGACACTGCCCCCGGCACAGCTGGAGACACCTGGTCTGGAAAAGGCTGATCAGGAAATCAAGGAGTGTGGACCTAATTAACATCAGAGGCCAAGGAATCCGGGTCCAATAGGAAACCAAATACTAAGAACCACCCAACTTGGAACCAATGAACATTAAACCAACGCACTTCTATGGGTTTAGACTGTATAAAGTTGAGGAAAAATCGAGTAAAACTCGTGTGCCATGGAATGATTTTCTCTGCATACCCGGGCTATGTGTGCATGAAATGATTTCTGTTGCACATCCTGGCCAGAACAAAGTAACGCTTTGAGTCTCCAACACTAAAAAGGTTGTTGGAGAGTTTTTGTTCTTCCCGCAGTTTCCGTGAAAAGATTACACAATTAAAATGTTTTTTATTAATAATCCTACTTTGATAGTGTCAGTTGGGCTTGGGCCAGGGGTGTGAGAGTCAATTTTTCGTCTTAGGGGAAGAAATTCAGAAAACCTCTTTTGCTTTGGTTTTTTTTGTGTATCTGTGTGCATGGCTGTTAGTGATGGCAGAATTTTGGAATGGGTTTTTCGATGTTCACTTTTAGGCTGCATTTTGTAAAACTGGAAGAGCCTTAAAGGAGACCCTTTAACTCATAAACAGTTAAAAGAAAATTGGTTAAAAAAACAAAGGAAAAAAAAGCAGCTTGTGTTGGGGCCCACTTGTGAGTTACCTGATGGCTGCTGCCCTGGAAGAGAAGCTTCGTTCCAGGCAGCCCGGAGAGGAGCTTTAGAAATGCAAATTAACACTGCTGGGGCAAGTGCGGACAATGTCCCAGGCTCTCCTTGCCTGCGGGAGGAATTGGGCTCATTCCCTCAGTCCCTCTCCCCAAGCTCTGCCTCCTTGCACAGACCGAATTTGCATCGCTAAAGGCAGAGCCCACAGTGAGGATCTCTCACTCTGCAACAGAAATTGGTTCAGCTGCAAAGGAAAACAGCAAACCGAGAATGTTGTGACAACTTCACTCAAAAAAGCGAGGGGGGGGAATCATCCCTCTCCCCACTCCAACATGTGCTGCCACTGTCTATGTTATACAGGGTGTATTTGACCACTGGCGTGGTTTTGCTGCCACAGGTTCAGTGAAATCAGTTGGGAATCCAAGAATGGGATGATTTAATCAGAGAAAAGCGGTCAATTGATGCATCCCTGGCTGGAGGGAGTGCCCAAAAATGGGGAAAAGATGAACGGCCACCAGAACAAATCCTACAACACCATGGAGCAGCCCCTGGGAACCCGAACCAATTCACACCAGGTGACAGAGAACCCATTGATCATTTCAATGGCACCTTTAGATTACAAGCTGTCCTCCAAATAATAACCAAGCACACAGGCTCCAGCTCCTGACCTTCTCACCGACCAATCCACTCCGATGACGAACGCCACATTTCACCCTGGGATGGGATCAGATTCTCTTTCAGCAGAAGGACGAGGAGGTTGTGGAAAATTAAATGACTCAAAGTGCTCTTGGCAAAGAGATGACAAAGGAAAAGTGGTGAAACAGATAACAAAGGAAATAAGAAAGCAGCTCATGTACCGGTCCAAACATGCAAAGGATGGGAATGGGACATGCTTTCGTGGTTCCCTGGCACACCATGGGTTAAACGAATGCTGTTTCTCCTCTCAGGTGCTACAGCATCTCTCATCTTTTTACCATGCACCACACCTTGCTGAGTGCAGCTCATTCAGCAGGGGATCAAGTGGATGCAGGTGGCAGCCAGGCCTCCTGATCCAGAAATGGCTACAAAAGTACACAGAATGAGGTCACTGAGAATAATCCCAAAACCAAAGAAGGCCCAGGAAGAAGAGATTAAGACATTTTTAAAGTTTGTAAAGAGAAGTAATGAGAAAATAAGAAGAGGGGGGATTAAAAGGAAAAAAATGAACGTGTCTTCACAAAGAGATGGTGTGAATCCCCTTGGAGATAGGGCCAGGGAATTGTAGATAAGGAAGTAACGGGAGAAACAATAAATATTAGAAAATGTTACAAATTGACACAGACTGCTGCTCAGCCAAGCTCCTGCTTAATTCCTGAATTTCCAGAAGAACAAAGACTTCACAGAGCCACGAATATTGGATGTTGTACAAAGTGGGGGTGCAGATTAAGGGGGACATGCAGTAGGCAGGTCGGGAAGTCTGTACCTTCCAAGTACCTCAGCCACTGGGGAAAGGAACACGGAGATGCGGCCGGGGAAATTGGGATAAAAAGGAGGCTGCGTCCTCCAACAACTGGAGAGACCCCATGGGAAATGCCCCACGGCCTCTCCCTTTGTCCATGAATAAAGTTACTTTTACAGGACTCCTCCGTCTCCGCTGGGGACACAAACCTCTGGCCACGTGAACTTTCCCGCACAGTCCCGGGGACGGGGCAGCCACCTCTGTGCTACCGACAGGAACCGGGACGAGGCAGCGCTGCTCCGGCACCGGCTCCTGCCGAGGCAGCAGCGGGAAGGAGACCGCGGGCAGCCGCTCCCGCGGCGCCCTCAGGCCAGGGGCAACACGGCGCGGACACGGCAGAACGAACTCGTCACTGCCGCAGCCCCTCCCCTGCTCACGCTCGCAGGTGCCACCAAATGCGTGTCCCGGGATCGCATCTCCCCGCCCGCAGCCTCCAGCGCCCGCCCTGTCCCGGGCTGGGCCTGGGCTGGCGGCAGCGAGCCCGACAGAAGCCAACAGCCGCGGGGCCACCAGCGCCGGGGCTCAGAGCCGTGCGAGGGACGCTTTGGTTTGCAGGGGCGGAAGGGCCTGGGCTCCTGCCCTGCCCCTCTTTGACTTGGTTTAGGATTCAATGTTTTGGCCGATGTGGGACGGGAAAAAGGTGTGGTTTTTCTCCAGCACTGGGCGGGTTTTCCCTCGCATGGAGCACTTGGGCCTTCCCCGGGCCCCCTCTGCCCTCTTGCAGAACCAGTGGCATTTTCCACCGCACACGGTTTGTAACCAAGAGTCGGCTGCAGTCGAGGAGGCTCCAGGCGCCTCCTTCCAGGCTGACTCTGCAGATGCTGAGGCTGCTCTGGGCTCTGCCGGGGCTCTGCCGGGGCTCAGCTCTGGCAAGGCTGGGCCCGCTCTCCCCTCGCATTGCTCCGGGCAGCTGAGTCACAGGGGGACAAGGAAGGGACACGTCAAGGGACTTGAGGTTTAACAGAGTTTTTATTCAAAAAACTACCGTAACTAACAGGCTGTCCTAACTACCATAACTAACTAGCAGTGCTAACTACCATAACTAACCATGTGTCCTAACTCCTGTAACAAAAAGCTGTTCCCGAGTGCTTCACATCCTCCGCTGCTCCCTCAATTGCTTTGCTGCGGTGATGAGAGGGGTCAGGCTGGAGAGAGACTTGGCTGATGACAAAAATGGGTGCTGCCCAAAGGACAAAAAAGAAGGAAATGAACTGTTACTTTCCAAAGTCAGGTTCCTCACAGGCTCTGTTGCAACAGGACAAAGGGGAATGGTTTGAAACTCAAGAGAGGGAAGCAGGCTCAGCTTAGATCTGAGGAAGAATTTTTTCAGCAGGAGAGTGGGGAAACACTGACAGAGAGTGCCCAGAGATGTGGGAGGTGCCTCCTCCCTGGAAACATCCAAGCTCAGGCCAGGCAGGGCTCTGAGCCACCTGATCTGCTTGAAGATGTCCCTGCTCCTTGCGGGGCACCTGCTCCAGGTGACCTCGAAAGGACCCTGCCAAGCCAAACCAGGCGAGGATTCTGCTGCCTTTGCATGTGAAAAGCAGCGAGACTGGAGATTATCGGAGGGGGCCCCACAAGAAAACCCCTCCCTCGCGCTGCTGTTTCCCCTGCAGCCGCTCCGCATTCACCTGCAGCAGCTCCTGGGCAGACCAGCGCCGCTCCTCGTCCGGCTCCAGGCTGCACTCGAGGAAGTCCCGCAGCAGAGCCGACAGGCGCCTGGGCTCCTGCAGCTGCGGGGTCCCGTTCTGCCGGATCAGACAGCGAGCCTGCAGGAGAAGCAAACACAGCGCTCTGCCAGCTTCCTTCACCCACGAGTGCTCACATCGACCCCGGCTTCTCAGCCCCAGTCTCCAGGGGCAGTTTCCTCCCTGGCAGAGTTGCTGTTCAGAGCTCATTTTTCTATGCCAACCAAAAAACCCAAACCCTGATGCATCACAGCCATTCCAACATCCAAATGATGTTGCCTTGAGAGCCAATTTCATTGGCTGACTTTGTCAGTAGGAACCTCCATCAGAAATAGCCCATTTTGCTTCTCCAAATACGGACACCAGCTCTACAGGCCATTTGCAAGAGTCACTGTGGTCTGCCTGTGTTATTTCAAAGGATTCTTACATCAGATGCATCCCTGCAGTGCCACTGACACTCAAGTGAACGCATTCATGATGTCCCATCCCAGAAACTGCCAGGCAAGGAACCCGAGGTTTGGGTTGCTGAAAGCTCAGGCTTGGTGACGTGGAGAAAGTAGCTTGGGCTAGGAAAGAAATATGTTAGACTGTGGGGATGTTAAACAATCATCTTCATGTTTTAGACAAGTTTCCCAGTGAAAAGAGTCAGGGGCAGTTCATCTCACAGAACCTCTTTTAGAAACTCCTTCAGAAAACTTGTTGGGTTTGGGTGTGGCTTTTGGGGTTGGTTTGGGGTTTTTTGCAAGATAACATTAGAGCTGATGCTCTGGCTTCATGTTTTCAGGCCATCCTCACAGACAGAAGAGCTGCAACAACCTAAAACCCAAAGCAAATTCTGGAGACTGCAGAATATTTGTCTGTGTCCAGGCTGGAGTCCTCTGGGAATTCCCTTCCTGAGGGGCAGAAACCTC
Source organism: Lycocorax pyrrhopterus obiensis (assembly GCA_014706295.1). Taxonomy (NCBI): domain Eukaryota; kingdom Metazoa; phylum Chordata; class Aves; order Passeriformes; family Paradisaeidae; genus Lycocorax; species Lycocorax pyrrhopterus. The sequence goes on from JACSVZ010000032.1 coordinate 1,178,429, forward strand.
CAGCTGCTCCTCCCAGTGCAGGGTCACTCTGTGCTCACAGGCCTCTGCAAACTCTGGGAAATTTGCCTCTTACCATGGCCCCCGTTTGCCCGAAGTAAGGAGGTTCTCCTTCCACCATCTCGATGGTCACAATGCCCAAGGACCAGATGTCCACCTTGGGGCCATAAGGAGAACTGGTCACAACTTCTGGGGCCATCCAGTGAGCAGTGCCCACCATGGAGCTCCGCCGCTCCTGCTCAGGGCTGAGCTGAGCGCAGAGGCCAAAATCAGCTGAGGACAGAAACAAACACTGTCAAAGGCAGCTGGAATGAGGAAACCAAGCACAAAGATTGCCCACTCTCAGTCTGAGAATGCAGTGCTGAATCCAGCTGCAAAAGTCCTCCGGGCTGTAGCCAAGGAAAGATGGAAGTGGACCCTTAAAGGAACCCTCAGCTTTCATGCAGTGGCTTTTAGTGATTTCCTTGAAGCTTCAGATTCCAGCTCCCGCCCCTCTGGAAGGGCCACAGCCAGAGCAAAGCCACTGCTGACACCCTGCTCCTCTCCTGAGCTCTCTGCACGGGGCAGCCGCTCTCAGCTGGCAGCAGGGGCCGGGCACTGCCCCCAGCAGCACTTGTGGGGCTCTGGCCGTCACTGGGAAGCAGCCCCACACCCGCAGCCCAGGAGCGCCGTGCCTGACCAGGAGCACCCACCCAGCTTGACAGAGCCGTCCGTTCCCAGAAGGATGTTGGAGCTCTTCAGATCTCTGTGGATCACCCGGTTCGAATGGAGGAAATCCAGGCCCTGCAGACACTGAGAGAGAACAAGAAACACGAGGGTAGAAATCAATGGCCGGAATATATCACACAAGAAAGGACAGTTTAGAATTCTGCCAGCAGCAGCTTTGCTGTGACAGGCCAGGAGTGCAGTGCAGACAAGCTCCAGGCACATGGTTCAAGGCACAGCTGAGAACAGCAAATCAAAATAAAAAAGACAGAGAGTCCCACAACAGCAGGAAAGAGGACAAGGACAGAGTAGAAGTGCAGTGACACTGGTAGGCCATTCACTTCAGAGGCTCTTTCTTCTCCAACTCATAAAAACAACACAGAAACAAAGCTCTGAGCATGGAGCCACTCCTGTTCTCAGGCCCTGCTTGGAAGGAGCATCGTGTCCAAGCCATGGGAAGCACAAGCAGGATCCCTCACCTCCCGACTGACAGCTGCCATCTCCCCTTCAGCCATGCGTGTCTGTCTGACAATGTCCTGCAAAGTTCCTCCATCCATGTATTCCATCACCAGCCAGAGATCTTCCTCAACAAGGAAGCTGGAAGAGGCAAACAATGGCATGGAGATGAACATGCACTGCTCAATTCCCTGATGGAAAAGCCTTGAGTGAAGTTTTGTTTCCAGGTCACTTGTAAATGAGATCAGAATCAGATGCAGAGACATTCCTGCTGGGCTGCACAGTCCTTGGAATCTGCACAGTCTAAAGGAGAAGGAGACACCTGTGAGAAAGGAGATGCCTTCGATGGCAAGCAAGTGAAAAATGCAGTTTAGCAACAGCCCGGATCCATGTGGAACCACAACACTTGCCCCCAGCTGGTTCAGCATCTGAACTCATCAGTTCCACCATTCCCTCCAGAACAAGGCAACACAACTTCCAGAGTTATCCAGAGGAGGAGGCCGTGCAGCACTTAGGGCAAAAGTGGTCAAGTGTTTGGAAAACCCTGCAGAAAGTCCCTTCAGAAACAGGCAAGGCCACTGAAAAATGGGCAAATGAGGCATTTTTGGAAACAAGAACCTGGTCTTCCTGGCATCTGCAGCAAAGGAAAAGAGTTGGGAAGGAGAAGCCGAGGGAAATAATTTCTGCCAGGGTTTATCAGCACTTGTCATAAGACCCAGAAAATGGGGTCAACTTGAAGGAAAAACCAAACCAAAGCAACAAAAGCACATGGAGGGAGTGAACTGACAGGCTGTTGTTTTGGGAAGCTACGGCCGGGTCAGGCTTTTTCAAAACAGGCTACGGACTACGGATGCCCGGAAAGATTAACGCAGGGCCCGTGCACGGGGTAAGAGCTGAAGCACTCACCTGTCCAAAGAGCTGACAATGTTGGGGTTCTTCTTGTCCTTCAGGACCAGGATCTCATTCACAGCTCGTTCCCTGTTCTGCCCTCTGAGACTCATTTTCTTTATGGCCACCTGAAAGGACATTGCAGACCTTGAACTGCAGGAGTCTGCGGCAGGAGGCCACAGCAAACACGGAGCGAGTCTTTGTGGAGTGACGGAGCCGGGCTGTGCCAAACTGCCTTGGGATGGGACACCAGGGCTCAGCAAGTGACATTCCCACAGCCCATTTCTCTGCTCGCTGCGGGGCTGCTTACAGGACACATGGCCAGGGACATTTGGCCTTGTAAGCTCTGCAGAAATGGTCCCTCAGCTCTCAGCCTCAAAGCTCTCACAACATTCTCTGCACCTGCAGTCTTCTCAAACAGCCTTAGTTTACCACCACTCTCATTATTATTCAAACACATTTTGCAAGCAGGAAGTAATTCTGGTTCTGTGAAAACAGAGCAAAACAGCTGAGAACCCTTTAGCAACTCTGTGGGATTTGGTCATGATTTCAAATGCAACTGCTCTGTTTGGGATTGCACAACAGAGCAAACACGCACATCCATTGCTCAGATGATCCCTGTCCCGGGCTGTCACTGACACCAGACCCAAACACAACTGCAGGGTTTAGGAGAGAGCTTTGCTCTGCACATCCATCTTCTCATTCCTCTCCCTCTCTCTCTGGGAACAGCTGCAATAGGACTAAAACCCCAAACTGATCCCAAGCAGGATCTCTCCTTAATTAGGTCTTGAGGTATCCTTTGAAGATGAAACGCAGGATGGAAAAACTGCTAAATAGTGTTCCTGTCCGAGGCTGGGGTGAAGATAAATCAGGCCTCAGTCTCCACCAGCTGATGCATTCACACTTTCAGATATGAAGACCACGCCAGCGTGTCCTGCTCTGACAGACACCGCTGCCCTCCCTGCATTCCTTTGGGCCCTTCAGAAGGACCAAGTCTGTCCCAGCTGTGCTCTGCAGGCTGACACTGCTGTGCCTTCAGAGGAACAGCCTGTGCAGGAAAGCTCTGCTGGCCCCCCAAAGCTGCAGCCACAGCTCCCAGCAGAGGGGAGAGCCCTCGAGAGCTGCCAGACGTGCTGGGCGTGGTGACACCGACCTCTCCTCCAGTGGCCCTGTCGAGTCCTTTGTAAACGGTTCCGAAAGCCCTGGAGACAGAACAGCAGAGAAGAAAGAAACAGCGCTTTAGGCCCTGGGAGTGAAAGCCAGCCCAGACAAAACACCTGGGTGCATCGACCCTTCAAACAGCAGCGCAGCAGCCACCAGCCCTCTGCCATGCAAGGTGTGCGAGAGAAAACTGAGGCCCAACACGAAGGAAAAGGGCTGGAGCAAATCCCAAATGTCCCCGCTCAATTACTTTAGTTCAAAACCTAGGATGGGGAGCAGGTGTCTAAGGAACTGGAAAAGAATGTATTTCATCCTTTTCCATTTCCTGCCTACGAGCTGCAGGATCCACAAGGGCCCTGCCATCAGGCGGGTGATGCATTTTCCCCTCGAGTGCAGCAGCTCTGTGTCTGTTACTGAATGTGTGGGGTTTGCTACCTGTACTGAAAAGAGCACTTATTAATTCATCTCTGGTTTCTGTTTCTAAACCATTATGTTGATAATCGTGACCGGTGGATATTTTTGGAGGCAAAATATTTGAAAAGAATCTTCTTGAGAACTGTTTTCTGACAGTCACCAGATGGTGAGTTGCTCTTTCAGGCAATCAAATTCCAGGGACAGAAGATCTTCCAGGTCCTGCTCCTTGCTGCAGGCAGGACACTGCCAGCCTCAGGGGCCTTTGGCGGTGCCTTCTGACCACAGTTACCAATTCTGATCAGGCCTGAGAGACAGCAGGATCGTGCCCCAGTGTCTGAAGATGTTTGGAGCTTGCCTGGCTTCTCACTTGATCCTGCACCAGCAAATACCTGGCCCCTGCTTGTGCAGAAGGAACTGCCGTGCACTTACCCTCGGCCAACCTGCTCCAGTTCCAGGTATTTCTCGGCAGGCTCCCCCACGCTCACGGTGCTCCCTGAAAGAAACCACATGGAAGACGCTCCCTCCCAGATGGAGACCCCGTCTTGCAGCAGAGCCAAAATGCAGCCCCCCTCTCTGGGGCCAGGAGCCCCTTGGTCTCAGCTGGGGAAGGACAATAAATGACTCTGTGACATTCAGCTGCAGAGCAACCCTGGGTGCAGCTGATGCTGAGACACACACACAGCACCCTGCTCTGGCACACGGGAACAGAGCAGACGTACTCAGCTGCATCAGGCACCACTCCCCTCTCCCCTCTGGCTGCAGGGCTGTGCTGCCGTCAGAGTGTTCAGCCCAGGATCCCACAGCAGAGGGAGGTTCAGTGTCCTCTTCCCAAGCAGAGGGAGGTTCTCCGTCCTCTTCCCAAAACTCTGCAGGTTCCCAGTCTTCTTTCCAAGCCATGGGACATTCGCCGTCCTCTTCCCATGCCGGGAGAATTGCACTCTCCTCTTCCCAAGTCACAGGATGTCCTCTGTCCTCGTCCCATGCTGGGAGATGTCCTCTGTCCTCATCCCACGCCTCTGGAGCCTTGCTGTCCTCCTCCCACACTGGGAGATGTCGACCATGCTCACCCCACACCACAGGAGCTTCACTGCTGTATTCCCAAACTGCGGGATATTCGCCCTCATCTCTCAGGACAGAGGGAAGTTCACTGTCATCTCCCGGGGCAGAGGGAAGTTCACTGCTGTCTTCCTCCTTTTTGGCCTCCTCTTTGGAAGCAGAGGGAGCCAGAGGAGGAGCTGATGCTGCTTTTGTGCCCTGTGGACAGACGGTAGCGTGAGGGATGGGAAGTTCTGTCTCAGTTATCGCCTTATTTATCCTCAGCTACACATCCAGCTGCACTAAGCAGAAATGGGATTCGGAGCTGTTCAAACTAGGAATGGGCTAAAGTCGACATTGCCACTTATTGCTGGGCATTTGATATTGCACCATGGCTAAAGCCAGCAAGCAGTCTTCTGCCTGCAAAACCAGACCTGCAGCTCTTCAAAAGCTCTTCAGCAGAAAAGGAGAAAACTGCCAGGGATCCCTTTGCTGCTGCTGCTGCTGCTGCAAAGACACTGACAGGAACTTTCCTTCAGCCTCCCAGGCTGGCACTCGACTGCCACACGCCAAGCTCACAACTCGCTGCACAGTTGCGAACACCAAAGGTTCCTTTCCCACTCACCGAAGGAGGAGCTGCTCGGGATCCACGTGTGAGGTGCCCTGCAATGGGAGAGGGAACGTGAACCAGATGGTGTTAGGAAAAACCTGCCTGTGGTGGGAACTCCCACGGAGCAAGGCAACCGTGAGAGAGAGCATTTTGCTTTCACAGCATCCCTCCAGGAGCCACAGTCCCTTCGCACAGCAAGCAAGAGAACAGCACAAAATCCTGGGCTGTGTCAGTTCTTGGCTGGACCAGCAAACGGAGGGAGTTCCAGGCTCTGCTGCCACAGACTCTGCGCTTGAGGGAACAGAACCCCCCGGCTCCATTGCAAATGCTGTGCACGCCTCGCTGGCTGCAGACACCCCCTTTTTCAGCTGCAGCTGCTGGCAGGAGCTCTCCCAGACCAGAGGTGTCTTAATGGCAATTTGGTTACAAAGGCAGCTCAGTTCCAGTGCAAGAACAGAAAGCACACAGCAAGCCCAAAGCCACAGATGCTGCACCCAGGGAAAACCTCGACTTACGTGCCAAGTGGGTTAAAAAATACCCCGAATAAGCCACAGAGTAGAGAGTGCAAACTGCAGCAACCACTTGCTGGATCATTCTGGCTGTGCTGCACACGTCTGCAGACTGTACCCTGCAAGCACAGAAGGACACCCGTCAGGGGGTGGGCTGGCTGCTGAGAATGTCTCTGGCAGGAGGATCCTCCGGCAACCAGCAGGCGACCAGAGCCGCTCTGGACACTGAGGCCTCTGTGCCCCACAGCAACGGGAACACGGCGAGGACACGGCAGCGTTCCTGTGACATCACAGCAGCAGCTCACGCAAGAACCGCCTGGAAAGTTCTCCTCTGTCACAAAGGAGCACAAAGGATCCTCCCAGGGCACAGCCTATTGCTCAAAGGATCCAAGAGGAACCCAGAAAATGCAGCAAACAAGGACAGCCCATGGCCCGGCCTGAACACTGAGCAGTGTTAAAAACACTCTCTTCACGCTGCCAATTATCGCTGATTATTTATTTGAACAGTAACTGGGGACGGGTACAGGGAGTGGCCCAAATACCATGAACGGCAAGGCAGAAGGAAAACAACAGCGCGGGCACAGTGCTGAGGGCTCCTTCAGTGAGCACGTTACTCCAGGAGAACCTGGGGCTGCCCACCAGAACAGTTTATATAGTCTCTGGCTCGGCTCGCGATTGGTCAGTTCACTTCCAATCCTTCATTTGCATGTCCCATATGATTGGCTCGTTCCGTGGTTCATTTCTGACCAATCGTTTGTCGAGGGGACGATTCCATTGGCTGTCCCTTTTATCCAATCCGCACCTTCCTTGATGATGCGGGAATGATGTCATGCGTCGTAAGAGGCAGCCATGTCCATCCCAGTACCTTCAGGAGCTTCTGACTCCCTAAACAAACTGCGCACACTCAAACACTGACTCAAACTACTCATGAACAGAACCCTTCTGAACTTGTCTCCACAAACCAGCTTAACTCCCCCTTTGATTTCTTAATCTTATTACATTTCCCATTCACTTATTTAAAGCATGACTAAGGACCAAAACACTTTTAACAAGGAGGAACGAGGACGGGACCAAACCAAAGGAAACACGACCTTTAGTCACTGATACTGCTGACTAAAACCAGCAAGGCTTGTTCCATCTGGGATCTTGGTTCTAGTTCTAAAAACTAGCAAGCTTCTCCACTCGAAATATACGGAAAACAGGAACTTGGGAGGAGGTGGGATTAGAAAGGAGGAGGAGCAGGAGAAGGAGAAGGGAGAGAGGAAAAGGAGGAGGAGGAAGAGGAGGAGCAGGAACAGGAACAGAAGGAGAAGCAGGAGGTTCCAGTGCCCCCTGTGTCCGCAGCACCCCCAGCCATAGGAGCATCCCCCCCACGGCATCCTGCAGGTGACCGGGGAGGGGGAGCTCATCCCGAATCTATCGGGAGGTCTCCGAGAGGGTTTTTTTATTGGGGTGTGTTTGGAGCTGGCAGATTCCACAATCAAGCCCCAAATATCTTTTGGTGTCCTGGGAGGGTTTTTTTGGGTGTGTGTGTGTTTGCATCTTTCAGGACCCCAAAGCTGAGTCCCTTGGGGGGATCATCAGGGGTCCACGTGGCCATCGCCCAGTATCAGCAGGGTGAGGACATCGGACTTGAGGATCTCCTGGGAGAGTGGTGGAGGGGAACCCCTGGGACCCCTAGAGTGGGGTGAGGGTGATCCCAGAGCTGGGGGACCCTCAGCAGCCTGGAGGGGGGGGGAGCCTGGAGAGGAGGGACCCCTGGCATCCCTGGTATCCCAAAGTAGAGAATCAGGGGAGAAGGGACCCATGGGACCCCCAAAAGCCCCTGGATCATCCCTAAGCAGGACCCTGGAGAGGGGGGAACCCCAGGGGCCATGGGACCTCGATGAGCCCAGTGAAAGGAGAGCCCCAGAACCCCAAAGTGGAGAGATCAGAGAGGGGGAACTGCTGGGAGAGGATTTTTTAGGCTGAATCTTGATATTTTGGAGATTTTCATGGATGCAGGACACCTGCTGAGTTCTAGAGATGGATTTGGACAGGAGGAGCCTCCAGCCCTAGGAGCCCCCCTCCTTGTTTTTCCCTCCAAACCAGGATTTGTCATTCTCAATCCTTGGCCAGATGGAGGAGGAGGAAAAGCCCCAGAGATGCCGCATGAGGAGGGGCTGCAAACGCAGCCCACAGAGATCCAAGGAGGAAAGACCAACCCATGTGCCAGGAAGGCGGCCGGAGATCCAGACGGAGCTTGGAACTGGGCGAGAAGCCTCAGGGTGGGGAAAAACCCCACAAGTGCTTGGAATGTGGGAAGAGCTTCAACTACAAATCCCAGCTGATGGAACACCAGAGGATCCAAACCAGGGAGAGGCCCTATGAGTGTGGGGAGTGTGGGAAGAGCTTCAGCAACAGCTAAAACCGGACTCAGCACCAGGTGATCCACACCGGGGAACAGCCCTACAAGTGCTTGGAATGTGGGAAGAACTTCAGCCGAAGCTCCCACCTAAGGGCACACCAGCGCACCCACACTGGGCAGAGGCCCTACGAGTGTTCTGAGTGTGGGAAGAGGTTTCAGATGAGCTCCAATCTCCTCGTACATGAATGGATTCACACGAATGAGAGGCCCTTCCGCTGCCCCGACTGCGGGAAGGGCTTCATGCAAAACTCCCACCTCGTCAGGCACCGGCGCATCCACACCGGGGAGAGGCCCTACGAGTGTCCCGAGTGTAGGAAGAGCTTCTCCAGGAGCTCTGCCTTGACCCGACACCAACGGAGGCACCACTAAGGGAAGCCCTGCGAGTGCCCCGAGTGCGGGAAGAGCTTCGTGCGCTGCTCCAGCTCCATCCCCCATGGGAGGATTGGCGTTGGATGATCCCCAATGATCCCCGTTGGGCAGAGCCCTGCTGATCCGTGGTCCTAGTGATCTGTGTTGGGAAGACACCTGGATGGGGTCTCCACATCTTCCTGGCTCTCCGTGGGCACCTGGATGAACCAGGGGCAGGAGCATCCATCGGGACGCAGACCGACATCAGGAATTCATTGGGGAGAGCGGATTTGTTGACTTTTGACCCCCAAAAATCTTTTCCATTCAATTGTATCTTTTGGTGGCATCAAGGAATACTGGACGGTCTTGGAGGTCTTTTCCAACCTCACTGATTCCACGATTCTGATTTTCTCTGGTCCAAGGGCATCTTCCACAGCCACATGGTGATGGACTGGGGCGAAGACCAAGGTTCTGGAGACAGTAGGGTGGAAACCCCTCCAAAAAAGGTTCTTCCCTCCCACCCAAGCACGTGGATCCTCAGCCGGAACGGACATGGAAATCCTTTTCTTTTGGCCTTGGTTATCTTTTCATTTCTCTTCATCCTCTAAAAGCACCCAAAATTGGTGTAAAAATAAAGACACTGAACTGAGACGTGAGTGGGGACATGGTGGGACAATGACATGGGTGGGACATAGACAACGTGGGGACACATGGACATGGACAGGAACATGGCCATTTGTGGGGACATGGGGGCACATGGGCATGGATGGAGACGTGGGGGACAGAGACATGGACGGGGACACAGTGGGGAGACAGCCATGGGCGAGGAGATGGTGGGACATGGCCAGTGACATGCGGGGACATGGCCATGGCTGGTGCCATGGGGGGAACTTGCGGGGGATGTGGGGGATGCTGGGTTTGAGGGAGCTGAGGGTTCCTGGGAGGGACTTGGGGGTTGCTGAGGGCTTTGGGGACCCCAGGCCGAGCGGCTCCGGCTGCGCTGGGAGACCCTGGCGGAGGTTCTGGGGCAGCTGCTCAAGGACCCCCTGACCTGGACCCCCAGCCGGGCATTGGGCTCCTGGAAGGGAATGAACATCCTTGTCCCCAGGAAGGAAATCCCAGCACCCCCAGGGTGTCGGGGGCAGCTGGGAGGCCACAAGAGGGAGGGGGAGGCCAGACAGAGCTGTCCCCCTCCAAAACTGCACCACAAAAATCCCGAAACTCAGGGATTCCTCCCAGGAAAAAGCTGCCAGGAGCTGCCTGAATTGAGGGAAAGGGGGGATGGGACCCCCAAATTGAGTTGGGATGGGTCCTGCTCCTCCTCCTTCCTCATCCCGCCTCCTTCTCCTCTTCTCTCTGGCCCTTCTCCCGCTCCTTCCTCTTAGGGGGGGTGCCGGCGCCTTTTGGGGTTCTTGGGGTGCTGTGGTGGGGTTCAGGTGCCTCCCAAGTCCCCCCCAGAGCAGGATGACAGGGGGGGACACACGGGGGTCCCCATTCCCAATCCATTCCTGGGATCCATTCCTGGGTTCTGCCCCCCCCCCCCCCCCCAATCACTGCCCCCCCAAGTCCCTCCCCACCGCCCCCCAATAAACGGGACCGGGGCGAACTGGGAAGCTTTATTGGGAACACTGGGAGCAGCGGGGCGGGGGCAGAGTGACAGCGGGGCTGGGGGGGACACATGAACCCCCCAAAATCAGCGTGGGGACGGAGCGGGGGGTCCCGGCCGGGCCCGAGGCCACGGGGAGGGGCTGCGGCTGCCGGCGGCTCAGGAGCTCTGTGGGCAGAGAAAAGGGGGTGACACCCCCCGCGTAGGGCGGGGTTTCCTCCGGCCAGCGCTGGGCTGATTAAAAAAGGGCTCTGGGGAGCGCGGTGAACGGGAGTGGGCAAACAGGGCCGTGGCACGTCTCCGAGGGCAGGGTTGGGGGTATTCTCCTGCAGGGGGTTTTTAGTTTGTTTTTGTGTTGAGATTTGGTTGGTTGGGTTTTTTCAGCAATGGTCCTCACACGATCAAAAACTCCAGCCAGTAAAAGCGTACCCAGGCAAACAGAACCCTCCAAGAAGGATGCGTCTGTCCAGACCCCTTCCTGCGAGGAGTGTTGGAGCCTGTCAGTAGCACCAGGGGACGTCATAAAAGACGCCTGCCTGAGGTGTGAACAGGTGAACGATCTCCTTTCCCTGGTGGCCGAGCTTAAGGAGGAAGTAGAAAGATCAGAGTGGTGATGAACGGTGGTGCATCCAGTTGGCCACCAGTCACTGGTGGTGTCCCTCAGGGATCTGTGCCGGGACCAGTTCTGTTTAATATTTTCATTGATGCCACGGACGAGGGTATTGAGTCTACCATCAGTAAATTTGCAGATGACACCAAGCTGGGTGCGTGTCTCGATCTGTTGGAAGGTAGGAGGGCTCTGCAAAGAGACCTGGAACTGTTGGATGGATGAGCAGAGTCCAGTAAGATGAAGTTTAACAAGTCCAAGTGCCAAGTCCTGCATTTTAGCCACAACAACCCCTGCCACACTACAGGCTGGGGACAGAGTGGCTGCACAGTGGCCAGGCAGAAAGGGACCTGGGGTACTGGTCGACAGCCAATTGAACATGAGCCAGCTGTGCCCTGGTGGCCAAGAAGGCCAATGGCATCCTGGCCTGTATCAGGAATAGTGTGGCCAGCAGGACCAGGGAAGTCATTCTTCCCCTGTACTCGGCACTGGTGAGGCCGCACCTCGAGTGCTGTGTCCAGTTCTGGGCCCCTCAGTTCAGGAAGGACGTGGAGACGCTTGGACGTGTCCAAAGGAGGGCAACAAGGCTGGTGAAGGGCTTGGAACACAAGCTCTGTGAGGAATGTCTGAGGGAGCTGGGGTTGTTTATCCTGGAGAAAAGAAGACTCAGAGGTGACCTTATCACTCTCTACAACTCCCTGAAAGGTGGTTGCAGTCAGGTAGGGCTTGGTCTCTTTTTCCAGGCAACAACTGACTGAACAAGAGGACACAGTCTCAAGCTGAGCCAAGAGAAATTTAGGTTGGATGTCAGGAAGAAGTTTTTTACTGAAAGAGTATAAGGTTCTGGAATCGTCTGCCTGGGGAGGTGGTGGAGTCACCATCCCTGGATGTGTTTAAAAAAAGATTGGATGTGGCACTCTGTCGCTAGCGAGCTGAGACCGAGGAAAAAAGCGATATGGACAGTTTAGGATGAGAAGAAACCGACCCTTTATTAATTTACAAATTCGCTTATATACCTTATCACGCTGGACTGACATAAGCTTATTGGTTCACTGACCAAGCACCCCCCAGAGGGATTGGCTGAACCCAACAACACTTACTTCAGATATTTTCTCCTTGGTATCATAACAATACCATAGTTTACAAAATCTCCCAACTGTTTTCCCATAGTGTCCGTGAGAAAGCAAGGCTTTCACACAGACACTGTCAGAAAACTGAGAAATCTCTCTGCAGCCAGGCTTTCAGCATTCACGGCACTCAGTGCCATGGTTTAGTTGAGGTGGTGTTAGGGCACGGGTTGGACTCAGTGATCTTTGGAGGTCTCTTCCAACCTGGTGATTCTGTGATTCTGTGCAAGGCCCAGGAGTCGAGAGAAGGACAGGGAGAGATCCCGCCCTGAGCACCGTGATTTGCTCCAAACCAAGGCTAGAGACACTTCTGAGACAGAGTCCAAGAAGCGTGTATTTACTTTATTCGGCGCCGGGTGTGCGGGGGATCTCTCCTCCTAACACGCACAGCATGCACACAGCAGATTACAATATACGGTTACATTTCATGCATATTCATTGTTTTCCTTAGAAAAGGTGTGGTTATGCAAACTCTTAGAACTCATTATTTACATTAGCATAGGCGAGGCGCAGGTGCAGCGCTCCCTGGTGGTCGCACGGAGGAAGGGTCTGAATCTTTCTCCGTGGTCATTTTGATGAAGGCCAAATGTCTTCCTCGCTTTGCACTTTTCACCTTTCTTTGCTACGCATGTGCAGTCTCTTGTTGGCTGATTAGCAGGTTCTCTACTGGTCTCAGCAAGCTTTGTTCATCATTTTGGTGAGTTTTGTTCCCTACTTCTTGCCAAGTTACATTCTGTGTCTTAAGCTTGTGGCTAATATTTGCCAACTTTTACACTGTATCTTATACTTGCACAAGTACAATGATTTTAACCCTTTCAACTGGCACGGGCACAACAGACCCAGCCTGGGCACAGGGAGGGAATTTATTACCAACCAAATCACAGCAGCACAAGGAGAAGGCAAAGAAATCTCTCCAACACCTTCCCCCCACCCAGCGGGGATCACCTGCAACAGGGGTCACCAGGGCTCTGCCCAACGGGGGTCACTGGGTGACACTTTCCGTGCCTTAATTATGCCTCCCCTGATGGGGGAGAATTTCCAGAGCCCTTGCCTGGACTCTGTAGACGAACGGGACTTTTCCACGCATCTTGCTTTCAGATAGTTGTTTATTAAGTCTTATCAAAGAAGCTGAGCCACAGGCATGACTCCCCGTAGAGAATGCGAGAGAAAAGGCGAGTTATCAAGATTACACCGTCTTTTAAAGGTAAATTACCCAATGAAAACTCAAAACGAAAGATATTTTTATTTTTCTACCAATGTTCAATAAATCTTCTGTCACATAAAAGGAACTGCGGAATTTTTCACCCAAGCCTCTCAATCCACTTTTGCCGCAGAACATGGAGTAGTAGAAGAAGAAGAAGGTCTGGAGAACAACAACAATCCTCCATTTTGAAGTTTTTGCTGTTTATCTATTTAACATATTAACAAACCCAACACCTCTAAATTTTCACCCTGTGACAATCTTACATAATGTTCTATCACCTAGTTCACACCAGTGTAGATTCTGTTTCTTCCCAGAGGGTAGGTAATTTTCTCCATGGACGAAGGTCAAAGATACTGTTGTCCAGGCAGGTAGAACTCTTCAAAACAGGCAGAGAAATATTCCCTGCACTTTGGACTCCCACAAATGGGGATCATCCAACGCAGATCCTCCTATGGGGGATGGAGCTGGAGCAGTGCACAAAGCTCTTCCTGCACCGGGGCACTCGCAGGGCTTCCCTTAGTGGTGCCTCCGTTGGTGTCGGGTCAAGGCAAAGCTCTGTGAGAAGCTCTTCCCACACTCGGGACACTCGTAGGGCCTCTCCCCGGTGTGGGTGCGCTGGTGCCTGATGAGGCTGTAGCTGTGCTTAAAGCCCTTCCCACAGTCAGGGCAGCGGAAGGGCCTCTCATCCCTGTGAATCCGCTGATGTACGAGGAGATGGGAGCTGGTCTGAAACCTCTTCCCACACTCCCCACACTCGTAGGGCCTCTCCCCGGTGTGGGTGCGCTGGTGTGCCCACAGGCTGCAGCTCTGGCTGAAGCCCTTCCCACACTCCCCACACTCGTAGGGCCGTTCCCCATTGTGGATCCACTGGTGTTCCATCAGCTTGGAGCTGGTGCTGAAGCTCTTCCCACATTCCCCACACTCATAGGGCTTTTCCCCACTGTGGATCCTCTGGTGTTGAATCAGGCTGGACATGTGGCTGAAGCTCTTCCCACACTCAGAACACTCATAGGGCCGTTCCCCAGTGTGGATCCTCTGGTGTGCCCTCAGGTTGCAGCTGTACCTGAAGCTCTTCCCACATTCCCCACACTCATAGGGCTTTTCTCCAGTGTGGATCCTCTGGTGCCGGCTCAGGTTGGAGCTCCACCTGAAGCCCTTCCCACACTCCAAGCACTTGTGGGGCTTCTCCCCGCCCTGAGGCTTCTCCACCAGCTCCAAGCTTTGGCTGGATCTCCGGCCACCTTCCTGGCACAGGCCAGGGCTTTCCTCCTTGGATCTCTGTGGGCTGCGTTTGCAGCCCCTCCTCGTGCGGCACCTCCGGGGCTTTTCCTCCTCCTCCATCTGGCCAAGGATTGGCAATGACAAATCCTGGTTTGAGGGGAGAAGCAAGGGGTGAGCGCCTTGGGCTGGGGGTTCTTCCTGCCCAGGTCCATCTCTGGGAGTCTCTGGGGGTTTTGTGTCCATAAAAACCCCAAACAACCACGATTCAGACCAAAAGACCCTCGCAGCAGTTCCCCCTCTCTGATCTCTTCACTTTGGGGTTCTGGGGATCTCCTTTCCCGGGGCTCATCGGGTCCCGTGGCTCCTGGGGTTCCCACCTCTCCGCGGTCCCGCTCAGGGATGATCTGGGGGCTTTTGGAGGTCCCAGGGGTCCCTTCTCCCCCGATTCTCTGCCCCGGGCTTCCAGCAATCCCAGGAGTCTCCCCTTATCCAGGTTCCCCCCCTCTCCAGGCTGCCGGGGGTCCCCCAGCTCCGGGATCGCCCCTCTCCCCTCACCCCACTCCGGGGCTCCCAGCGTTCCCCTCCACCACTCTCTCGGGGGGGCCCCAAGACCGATGTCCCCCTCCCACCCCTGCACCGGCACGGAGCCCCCAAAATATCCCCCGCAGGGCCATTTGCAGCTCAGCTTTGGGGTCCTGCAGGATCCAAACATCCCCCCCCCAGTGAAACCCTCCCAGGGACCCAAAAAGAGATCTGGGGCTCCATTCCGGAAGCTGCGAGCTCCAAACACCCGCCAAGAAAAAACGCCGCTCGGGGACCCCCGAGAGATTTGGGGCGAGCTCCCCCTCCCCGCTCACCTGCGGGATGCTCCCGGGGCCGCGGCGGGCAGAGAGGGCGGCGACCCCACACTTCCCCTGCTGCTTTTCCTCTTCCTGCTCCTCCTCTTCCTCCTCTTCCTCCGGCTCCTCCTCCTTCCTAATCCCGCCTCCTTCTCCTCTTCTCTCCGCCCTTCTCCCGCTCCTGCCTCATCCCTCCTCCTCCTCCTCCATCCCTTCTCCTGCTCCCCCCGGGCCCAGCGCCCACCCTTGGCCCCCCCTTTTCCCAGCGCCGTCGCATCCCTTGAGAGGAGCCAGGATGGAGCCGGGGCAGGTCGGGCTGGGGCAGCGCCCCCCACGCGCCCCCTCCCCAAATTCCCCTGGCGGGGGGCGCTGGGACCGAGGGGGGGCGCAGGTGGGGTCCGGGTAGGGAGCGCTGGGCGCTGCGGGTCTGCCTGGCAACTGGTGAGTCATCAGCGCCGCGCGCTCTGATTGGCTAAATGCTACTTAGCGCCTTCTTTGATTGGCTCCTTTTTGCGGGGCTTTTTGGCGGTGATTTTTCTGTGGGATTCGGGGGGTCCTTGGGAGCTGTGGGGCGGCTTAGGGGGGTCCTGGCGTCTTTTGGGGTTCGTTTGGTGCCGTTTTGGGGGTGAAGGTGACTCCCAAAGAGTACCCAGAGCGGGGTGACACGGGGGTGGAACACGTGGGTCCCCATTCCCGATCCATCCCGGGGCCGGTCCTGACCCCTCCAATCGCGGCCCCGCCGCGGGGTTCCCCCAGGTCCCTCCCCACTTCCCGCAATAAACGGGACCGGGGAAAACTGGGAAGCTTTACTGGGAACACTGGGAGCAGCCGGGTGGGGGCAGAGCGATAGCGGTGGTGGGGCGGACACACGACCCCCCAGAATCAGCGCGGGGACAGAGCGGGCGATCCGGGCCCGAGGCCACGGGGAGGGGCTGCGGCCGTCGCTGGCTCAGGAGCTCTGTGGGCAGAGAAAAGGGGGTGACACCGGTCTGGGGGGCCCCAGGGGATCACACAGCTCTGAGGAAGGGGATACACGACCACCGGGGACCCTCCCTCACTTTCTTGCACAGGTAGAAGCCAAGCCCCAGCGCCAGGAAGAGGAAGCCCAACACAAAGCCCATGATCCCCATCAGCATCTTGCTGTGGGCAGCGTCCGGTGTCATCTCTGGGGGTTCCGCAGGGGTCAGGACCTGTCAGAAACCTCCCAGAGAGCCATCAGAACCCCCCAGGCCCCTCTTTTATTTCTCCCCGGGGGAAATCCCCGGGGTCTGTCCCAAACCCTGTTAAACTGCCTCCCAGCACATGCCAAACCCACTCCTATCCCCTCCAGGACTCCACAAACCCCATCCCAGTTGCTTCCTGCCCCCCAATGATCCCCAAACCCTCTCCCAGACCCTTTGCCAAGGCTAAAAATCAAGGGTGGCTCTTGATGGGCAGATGATTTCCCCATGCTCAACACCGAAAAACGGGACACGAGACAGGCCTAGAAGCATAGACCGCTTTGGGCTGGGGTGTCCCGAAAGAGGTGAGATGCCCTCTGGGGCTTTCTTTCCTTTGCCCACTTTCCCGGTGGCAATTGCAGCTTTCCTCAGCAGGCCCTTGCAGCGCATTCTCCCTGAACGTGTGGCTCCACCGCCTCCCCAAACCCTTTTATGGTCCTTTGCCCCGCCTTTATGCAACTGGGGGATCGGAGAGGCATGCCTGCCTGCTCCCCCCCAGCCCCTGTCACCACTCCTTGCCAAAATCCTCCTGGATCCTAAGGCAGACATCTGCTCACTGCTCCGAATGACACAAGTTCACACCCGTTCCAGTTGCAGACTTTCACTGATTGCACATTGCTGCAGCGGCGCTGCCCAGAGAGAAGTGCACCCAAGGCAGCTGGAGGTGGAAAAGGAAATTTATTACAGCTCGCTCTACCCGCGCTGCTTATATACAATTAACAAGTTCTGTTACGAGCTTCCTGCAGATTGTTCCATCTCTGCTGACCATATGGAAAGATACAAAGATCACTTTCTGTTTACACAGTCAGATGTCTGACAAGGTCACACAGTGGTGCCTGTACAGATACACGTATGGAGAGAAAGACCCAAACATCCATTGCACTCTCTCAATACCCACAGAGTCTGAAGCAAACTCTGCAACGCCACGCAGCTTTACACAGAAATTCATACATCGATAAAGCTGTACAATGCAATGCAGGTTTACACAGAAATTGATCCACAGAAAAACACAGCAATCTGTGGTGTGTAAATATACTGACTTCTGTATAAAAATGGCTCCACACAGCGGGAACCGATACAGAACTGTGTGATTACCAAAGGACCCACTGACACTTCCATACCCTTGTAACTAAAGAAACAGAACTGTAGAGCTCTCCAGCTCCGTACATACCGAAATAGAACTGAGGACAGACAGACACATAACTAGATGCAGGCACAGTGATAACTAGATACATAGAGGGGCAGGACAAGACACAGAGGGAACCCGGCCGGCCCATTTCTCCCCGCTCCCGCTCGGTCCCGTGCAGAGCAGCCCTTCCGGAAACGTCGAGCAGACGGAGATCTAGGAAGCAAAGGCAACACTGAGTCACTTCCAGCGTGCCCTCAGCCCCGCCAGAGCCTCAGCACACCCACAGCCTCCCCAGTCCCTCCAAACCCTTCTCACCTTTTGCAGCTCTTCAGTCAGCCGCTCCATCTTCCTGGCGCTCGATGGCCTCCCCTGCGCAAGGGAGAAGCGGTGCAGGAAGGTGAGCAGCCGCGCCTCTGGGGCTCGGAGCGCGGAGCAGCGCTCAGGCACAGAGCCCGCAGCACAGAGAGGCTCCCTGCACGGCGCCCGTTCAGCTCCGCGGTCAGAGCTTCGATGCTGGGCAGGCGGCTCGCTCGGGCTCCCTGGGTCCTGTGCAGGGGCAGAAGGGACGGGCGGAGAGCTGGCTGAGCCCCAAGCCGCCAGTCGTGCCTTGCCCGGCACCTGCGCCCGACAGCTGCCCGCAGCCGCAGGGGCAGCTCTCGCCAGCCCCGGCCGCCTGCTCCGCTCCGTGATGGATTTCTACCCTGCGGAGATCCAGGTGAGGTGGTTCCAGGGCCAGCAGGAGCTCTCGGGGCACGTGGTGACCACTGACGTGGTCCCCAACGGGGACTGGACCCACCAGCTCCTGGTGCTGCTGGAAACTCCCCCCGGCGCGGGGTCACCTCCAGCTGCCAGGTGGAGCACGTCAGCCCGGAGCACCCCCTGAGCCGGCACTGGGGTACGGCCCGGGCCCCACAGCGCCGGGAGGGGCTGGGAGGACAGGCAGGGGATTTGGGGGTCCTGGGGTTAACTGGGAGACCCTCATTGGGAACCCCCTTCCCGCTGTTCCACCTCCCCTCATCCCCCCTCTCCCACTCCTTTCCCACCGAACCCCAGCTCAGTTTGGGGGTGACCCACCCCTTTCCCACCGGGTCCCGTCCCCGCCCCGCTCACCCGAGAGCTCCTCGCCACCAACCGAAGGGCTGGAGGAGGAGGAGAAGGAGGAGGAGGAGCGGGAGGAAGAGGAGGGGCAGAGGAGGAGCGGGAGCAGGAAGGGGAGCAGCGAGAGGAGGCGCCACGTGCGTCCAGCGCTCTCTGGGTCTGCAGCCCCTTCGCGCCGGGAGCATCGCCCCCCCCGCATCCCGCAGGTGACCGGGAAGGGGGACCTCGCTCCGGATATCGTGGGCGGTCCTGGGAGGGTTTCTTTTGAAGGGGGGAGGGATATTTGGAGCTCACCCGAAGTATCTTTGGGGCTCCGTGTTTCTTTTCTTCGGGACAGGGCAGACGGAGCGATGTTTGGATCTTGCAGGAGTCCAAAGCTGACCCGAAATCCCCTTTGGGTGGATACTGCGGGGTTCCCGGGAGGTGTTTTTTGGGGATGTCCCGGTGGCGGCTGCCGGCAGAGCCCCGGCGGTGGGTGGCGGGTGCGGGGACCCTGAAATGGGGGCCTGGAGAGGGGGGACCCCGACAGCCGGGAGTGAGGGGAGCCTGGTAAAGGGGCAGCCCCCAGAAGAGATGAGCCTGGAGAGGGGGAACCCCTGGGACACCAAAGTGGGGACCCCAGAAAGGGGGGATCCCTGGGACCCCCGGCACCCCGGAGCAGAGAGTCAGGGGAAGAGGGACCCCTGGGACCCTCAGCAGGCCAGAGAAGGGGGACTTCCAGAACCCCAAAGTGGGGAGACCAAAGAGGGGGCACCCCTGGGATTCCCTGGAAGTGTGGAGCGGGCGGAGACCCTGCAGAGGAGGCACCTCCAATATATGCAGGACCCGCAGCATCCAAGACAAGGGGGACCCCCAGAACCCCATAGTGGAGAGACCAGAGAGGGGGAACCCCAGTGAGGGATTTTTTCCTCTGAGTCTTGATGTTTTGGAGGTTTTCATGGACACAAGATACGTGGTGACTTCTAGAGATGGACTTGGGCAGGAGGAACCCCCAAGCCAATGCACTCACATCTTGTTTTTCCCCCCAGAACAGGACTTGTCATTCCCAAGCTTTGGCCGAATGGAGGAGGAGGAGGCAGTGAGGAAGATGTCCCAGGACCCCCAGGCAGGTGAGGAGGAAGTCACTGCCCCTTTCCCTTCTCTCCTGCTCCATCTCCCAGCCCAGCATCGCCCCTGGCTGCAGGACAACCCCACTGCCGGCACTGTCCTGCCGGGGATGCATTGAGGGGATCCCCTTCCCTCTGGCACAGAGACAAATCCCATCCTCTCCTTGTTCCTTTTCCTTCCTTCCTTCCTTCCTTCCTTCCTTCCTTCCTTCCTTCCTTCCTTCTTCCTTCCTTCCCCTTGTTCTTTTTTCTCTTATTGCTTTCTCTCCTTCAATTTCCTTGTCCTTTCCTTTCCTTCTTCTTTTCCTTATTCCTTCCTTCCTCTACTTGTTCCTTCCTCTTCTTGTTTCTTTTTCTTCTTGTCCCTTCCTTTTCCTTCTTTCTTCTCCTTCTTCCTTCATCTTCCTTCTCCCTTTTTTCTTTTTGTCCCTTCCCCTCCTTCTTCCTTCTCTACCCTCCTTCCTCTCCTTGTTCTTTCTTCCTCCTTCCTCATTCCTTCCTCTCCCTGTCACTTCCTCTCCTTGTCCTTCCTGCCCCAGGCACTGAGCTGCAGATGGAGACCCGGGAGGACAAATCCCTGTGGCAGAACCTCGTGGAAGAGGCCGTTTTGAGCGGCTCCACAGTGCAGGAATCCCACAGGGAGGAAAAGCCAAAGGGATCCCCCACAAGGAGGGGCTCCAAACCCAGCCCAGGATGCTCTGAGGAGAAAAGACCCCCCCTCTGCTTCATCCAGAGGTCCACCCTGGTGGTCCATGAGCAGCTTCACGCTGGGGAGAAGCCCTACAAGTGCTTGGAGTGTGGGAAGAGCTTCAGCCACACCTCCCACCTCTTCATCCACCACCAGGTACACACCGGGGAACGGCCCTACAGGTGCTTGGAATGTGGGAAGAGCTTGAGCTGGAGCTCCCAGCTCATCCCCCACATGCGCCACCACACCGGGGAACGGCCCTATGAGTGTGGAGAATGTGGGAAGAGCTTCAGCCTGAGCTGCAACCTGATCCAGCACCAGAAGATCCACACTGGGGAACGGCCCTACAAGTGCTTGGGGTGTGGGAAGAGCTTCTGCCATAGATCCAGCCTGATCGGCCACCAGAAGACCCACAGTGAGGAATGGCCCTACGAGTGTCCTGAGTGTGGGAAGGGGTTTCGGACCAGGTCAAATCTCCTCATGCATCAGAACACACACACGGAGGAGAGGCCCTTCCGCTGCCCCGACTGCGGGAAGGGCTTCAAACGCAACTCCACCCTCACCATCCACTGGTGCATCCACACCGGAGAGAGGCCCTACGAGTGCCCCAAGTGTGGGAAGAGCTTCTCTAGGAGCTCTGCCTTGACCCAACACCAACGGAGGCACCACTAAGGGAAGCCCTGCGAGTGCCCCGAGTGCGGGAAGAGCTTCGTGCGCTGCTCCAGCTCCATCCCCCGTGGGAGGATCGGCGTTGGATGATCCCAAATGACCCCCATTGGGCAGAGCCCTGGTGACCCCCGTTCAGTGTGATCCCCATTGAGAAGACACCTGGCTGGGGGTCTCCATGTCCTCCTGGTTCCCCGTAGGCACCAGGATGAAGTCAGGGGCAGGAACCTCCATCGGGGCTCAGAAGAACATCAGGAATTCCTTGGGAAGAGCTGATTTGTTGACTTTAGATGCCCAAAAGTCTGTGATTCCATGATTCTGATTCTCTATGGCCCACAGGTGTCTTCCACAACCAAATGGTGATGGACTGGGGCAAAGAGCAAGATTTGGGGTGGAAACCCCTCCAACAAAGGCTCTTGCATGCACCGAACCCAACCCCACAGTTACTCTCATGATGCTGATAAGTAACTCCTTTTATTTTGACCTTGATTTTATTGGATCCATTTTTATCCCTTACAAGCACCTGAAATTGTCATAAAAATAAAGAAATTGCAGAAAGACTTCTAAACCCAATGATTTTACTGTCATTTGGGGGGAAAATGTAGGGCTTGGGAGGATTTGATGGTGTTTGTAGGAATTTAAGAGGAGTTTTCCCCAAAACTGGGGCCACACAGGGCAGGATCCCAGAATTCACCAGGTTGGAAAAGACCTTTGAGATCATCAAGTCCAGCCTATGACCCAACACCACCCTGTCACCCTGACCGTGGCACTAAGTGCCACATCCAGTCTTAAACAGCCCCAGGGATGGTGACTCCACCACCTCCCTGGGCAGCCCATCCCAACTCCCAATCACTCTTTCTGGGAAGAACTTCTTCCTAATGTCCAGCCTAAACCTCCCCTATGCAGCTGCAGGCGGTGTCCTCTTGTCCTGTCCCTGTTCCCTGGGAGCAGAGCCCAACCCCACCCAGCTGCCCGCTCCTGTCGGGGACTTGTGGAGAGTGATGAGGTCTCCCCTGAGCCTCCTCTTCTCCAGGATAAACAACCCCAGCTCCCTCAGCTTCTCCTCACAGGAGTTGTGCTCCAGACCCTTCACCAGCCTTGCTGCCCTTCTCTGGATGCTTTAGAGCATCTCAAGATCCTTCCTAAATTGGGGGGCCAGGACTGGACACAGCACTCGAGGTGCGGCTTCACCAGTGCCGAGTACAGGGGAAGAATCGCTGCCCTGGTCCTGCTGGCCGCTCTATTCCCGATCCAGGCCAGGTGCCATTGGCCTTCTTGGCCACCAGGGCACACTGCTGGCTCATGTCCAGCCTGCTCTCAGTCAGCCCCCCAGCTCCCTTTCTGCATGGCCACTGTGCAGCCACTCTGTCCCCAGCCTGTGGCGCTGCTGGGGTTGTTGTGGCCAAAGTGCAGGACCCAGCACTTGGACTTGTTAAACCTCACAAGGTTGGATTCGTCCCTTGGATCCAGCCTGTCCAGGTCCCCCTGCAGAGCCTTCCCACCCTCCAGCAGATCCACACGCACCCAGCTGAGTGTCATCTCCATTTTCTGCTGCTTGGAAGAAGCAAAACGAAGTTCTGGTTTTTCTTTCTTCTGGTGGATTTTTAATTTAATTTGACACTCCAGAGGCAATTTCTGTGATGGCCTCTGTAAGCTGATTCTATTTCAACAGCACCAGCCACAGGGCTCTGTTTGAGTGCTGTGAACGTGGCCTGTGTGGCTTTAATTCTCCTCAACTTAGTGCTCAGAGACTTGTGAGCATTTCAGGATCTGCTAATCATGGTGCCTGTGACAAAAACACTGAGTTCCCCATCACAAAAGCACCGTGGGTAGCACTGATTGAAAGAGGCAACTGCAATTTTACTGATAAAATTCAAGTGGCAGCCAGAAGAGAGGCAACAGCAGCTGAGATCTCCAATTCCCAAGGCAAAGGCAACACCACCTTCCCGATGTCACCTCACCAGGAATAAAACAGTGCTGAGAGCAGTGCTGGAACCCGAGCCTTTCTTTCTCTGAAGGTTGGGTCAGGGCAGCACAGCCTGGCCCTGAGCAGTCAGGGAGGTTTGTGGGTGATTGTTGCTCTAATCAAGAAATTCAGTGGAATTGGAGTCTTGGCTTCAGAGCTTGGTGTTGCTGTGCTGGAGGGCAGGAAGGCTCTGCAGAGGGATCTGAACAGCCTGGAGTGATGGGCCGAGGCCAGCTGGAGGAGGTGCCCCAGGGCCAAGTGTCAGATCCTGCGCTGGGGCCACAACAGCCCCTGCAGAGCTCCAGGCCTGGGGCAGAGGGGCTGAAAAGGGCCTGCTGGGAAAGGCCCTGGGGGTGCTGGTCGAGAGCAGCTGAACAGGAGCCAGCAGGGCACAACTCCCTGAAAGGGGCTGGGAGCAAGGGGGGAATCGGTCTCTTCTCCCACAGAACAAGCAATGGGACAAGAGGAAACGGCCAAAAGTTGTGCCAGAGAAGGTTTAGATTGGAGAGAAGAACAAATTCTTCCCTGAAAGGGTGGTCAAGCATTGGAACAGGCTGGCAGGGCAGTGGGTGAGTCACATCCATGGAGGCATTTCAAGGACCTGTAGATGTGGCACTTGGTTGTGGTGGCCTTGGCAGTGCTGGGTTGACGTTGGACTCGATGAGCTCAGAGGTCTTTTCCAACCTGAACGATTCTGTTCTCTTTAGAAGACTTTATTTCTCTTGTGAGGTCCCATTTTTCTCTGTCAGCTCAAGCTCTGTGTCTGTGGGAGAGACTTTCCCTCAAGAGAGGAATTCGGGCTGGAGATGGGCTGCCCTCAGCGTGTAAAGCATTCACCAGAATGAAACGTTTGTATTCCTGTAAGAAGGGAAGAAAGGAAGGACAGTTTCTGTTTCCAGGATAGCTTTTATTTGTTCCTATCCACAAAGGAACAGACAGCTGTCCTTTCAAAGGAAAGCACTTTGGAATGGCACAGGCTTGCTGGACGTAGAGTCTCAATCCTTCTCTTGACAAACTACATGATTTGATTGGAGGAGGGGGGAATTTCCTATTTATTTTCTTTACCTAGAAGTATTTCAGCATCTCTGCTTTAAAAAAACAACACCACCACGGCTTTCCAGAAGAGAACAGATATGAAAAACAGGGAAGTCAAAATGCAGCTTTTAGTTTCCAATCAGTGTCTGCCCCAGCACACAGAATATTGTTGCCTCTGACTTTTTAAAGACAACCGCAGTCCCAAGAGGCCTTGCTTTTTATTTTATTAAATACTACCTTTCTTTTTCTGTGCATCAGCAAATCAAGAGGTTTTTCTTCTCAAACCAGTTCCTGGAGGCAGACAAGATTCAGCAGAAATCATCTCTGCCAGTGGCTGTTTTCAGCACGGGCTGTGCTTGCCCAGCTGAGGCTGTGACGGACAGGGAAACGTCCCTCCAGTGTCCCTGTGGCTCCGTGCCTGGCACAGTCTCTGGTGCTAAATTCTCACTCCACAGACACTGAAAGATTGCAGCTGTGTTTACATCCTCCCAGCCTGGAGAGGAAATGGAGAAGAGGCATCAATATTTCAAAAACCCCAACAGCACAAACCCAAAAAATCCAGTCCTGAGGGGGCCAAGACTTGTCCATTATTCACAGGCTCACAGAGTATGTGAGGATGGACAATATTTAATCGATGGAGAAGTGTCTGCATGTGGGGAGAGGAGAGCAAGGAGTCGGTGGATCCGAGTGTTTCTCCAGAGGAGCAGCCAATGGAGGGTGTGGGGAAGAAAGGGTTAAACACAGTATCTGTTTTGGGAAGCAAAATCTCTCCCTCATCCCACCAGTCCCAATCCCCATCCCAGCTGTCCTGGGGGTCTGGGGGGTTCTGTGGGATCGTGTACTTTGGGGTGGGATTGAGGATTTTGAGGTGGGATTGAGCCATTTTGAAGCTGTGACAACTCTGCAGCCCAGAGCCCCAGGAGAACCGGGGGGGCTCCAGCCAGACCCTCCCCCCTCCAGCAAGGGGCTCCCACAACCCTTCATCCTGCCCCCAAAATCCCTTGGGATCCCCCATCCAACTGCATTCCCCCTCCAAGATCTCCAGGCTCATGAAATGAGACCAAAGGAGTGGAAGTCACCACCCAGGGTGACCACAACCGCCAAATATTTCTATCCAGCCATCACTTTTCTCTCTTTTCCCCTTCCCGGGCTCCCCCACAGCGGGTGGGAGCAGCCAAGAGCCCAGCGCTGCCCCAGCCCGACCGGCCCCAGCTCCATCCCTGCTCTTCCCGCGGGATGCGATGGGTTTGGGGGGAAGGAGCCAAGGGTGGGCGCTGGGCCTGGGGGGAGGAGGAGCAGGAGTGGAGGAGGAGCAGGGGTGGAGGAGGAGCAGGGGTGGAGGAGGAGGGATGAAGAAGGAGGAGAAGGAGGAGGTGTAGGAGGAGCGGGAGGAAGAGGAGGGATAGAGGAGGAGCGGGAGGAGGAACAGGAGGAGGAAGAGGAGGTGTAGGAGGAGCGGGAGGAAGAGGAGGGATAGAGGAGGAGCGGGAGCAGGAACAGGAGGAGGAAGAGGAGGCAGCCCGTGCGTCCATCGCTCCCCGTATCTGCAGCCCCCCCGCCCCGGGAGCATCGCCCCCCCACGTTCTGCAGGTGACCGGGGAGGGGAGGCTCGCCCCAGATATCTTGAGCGGTCCCTGGGAGGGTTTTTTGGGGGATTCCTGCTGGCGGCTCGCGGCAGAGCCCTGGCTGTGGGCGGGGGGATGCAGGGTCTCCCCCGACATGTGGGTTGGTCTCCTTGGGTCAGGCTCTGGCACCACGTGGCGATCACCCGGTGCCGGCGCTGCGTGAGGGGGACACCGATTTCGGGGACCCCATGGGAGAGCCGGGTTTGGGGGAAGCCCGAGAGCCACGGAGTGGGAAGAGCAGAGAGAGGCGATCCCGGAGCTGGGGGACCCCCGGCAGCCTGAAGGGAGGGGGAGGATGGAGAGCGAGGGAACCATGGACCCTTTGGACACCGAAGTGGGGAGCCCAGAAAGGGGGGACCCCTGGGATTCTCGGGACCCCTGGTAGCCAAGAGAAGGCGGGAAGCCCAGATAGGGGGGAACATCAAAATACGCAGGACCCCCAGAAACCCAGAGAGGGAAAACGACCAGGAGCCCAAAGTGGAGAAAACAGAGGGGTAACTCCTGGGAGGGTATTTTTGGCTGAAACATGGAGTTTTTGGTTTGAATCTGCATGATTTGGGCTGAATCTTGATTTTTTTGGGGGAGGGGTGAACCTTGATATTTCTGAGGTTTGTTGAACTAAACGGTGGTGGTTTGGTTTTTGTGGGGGGTAGAATCATCATATTTTGGTGGGGCTTTTTCCTGGATATTGAGGTGCTCTGAGCTTTGGGGCTGTGTCTTGGTGTTTGGGGGTTTTTTTGGTTGGATTTTAGTATCTTGGTTGTTTTCATGGACACAAGACGCCCAGAGACTTCTATAGATGGACTTGGGCTAGAGGAACCCCCAAGCCAATGCACTCACACCTTGTTTTTCTTCCCAAACCGGGATTTGTCATTCCCAAGGCGTGGCTGGATGGAGGAGGAGGAAAAGCCCCGGAGATGCCGCACGAGGAGGGGCTGCAAACGCAGCCCACAGAGATCCAAGGAGGAAAGAGCCCCCCTGTGCCAGGAAGGCGGCCGGAGATCCAGCCGGAGCTCGGAGCTGGGGGAGAAGCCTCAGGGCGAGGAAAAGCCCCACAAGTGCTTGGAATGTGGGAAGGGCTTCAGGTGGAACTCCCACCTGAGGGAACACCAGAGGATCCACACTGGGGAAAAGCCCTACGAGTGTGGGAAATGTGGGAAGAGCTTCAGCCGGAGCTCCCACCTGATCCAGCACCAGAACACCCACACTGGGGAACGGCCCTACGAGTGTGGGAAATGTGGGAAGACCTTTGGGCAGAGCTCCCACCTGATCCAGCACCAGGTGATCCACACCAGGGAACGGCCCTATGAGTGCTTGGAATGTTGGAAGAGCTTCGGCTGGAGCTCTGCCCTGAGAAACCACCAGCGCATCCACACTGGGGAGAGGCCCTACGAGTGTCCTGAGTGTGGGAAGAGGTTTCAGAGCAGCTTCAATCTCCTCAGACATCAGCGCATTCACACAGATGAGAGGCCCTTCCGCTGCCCCGACTGCAGGAAGGGCTTCAAACACAACTCCCATCTCGTCACCCACCGGCGCATCCACACCGGAGAGAGGCCCTACAAGTGTCCCGAGTGTGGGAAGAGCTTCTCCAGGAGCTCTCACTTGACCCAACACCAATGGAGGCACTTCTAAAGGAACCCTTGCGAGTTTCTTAAGTGCAAGAAGAGCTTCGTGCGCTGCTCCAGCTCCATTCCCCATGGGAGGATCGGTGTTGGATGATCCCCAGTGACCCCCGTTGGGCAGAGCCCTGGTGACCCCCGTTCCAGTTGATCCCCGTTGGGTGGGGGGAAGGTGTTGGAGAGATTTCTTTGCCTTCTCCTTGTGCTGCTGTGATTTGGTTGGTAATAAATTCCCTCCCTGTGCCCAGGCTGGGTCTGTTGTGCCTGTGCCAGTTGAAAGGGTTAAAATCATTGTACCTGTGCAAATATAAGATACAGTGTAAATGTTAGCAAATATTAACCACAAGCTTAAGACACAGAATGTAACTTGGCAAGAAATAGGGAACAAAACTCACCAAAATGATGAACAAAGCTTCCTGAGACCAGTTGAGAAAGTGCTGAAGCAGCCAACAAGAGACTGGGCATGCCTAGGAAAGAAAGGTGAAAAGTGCAAAGCGAGGAAGACTGTGGCACCTGGGGAGGTGATGGGGATCAGAAGGAATTTTTATGACCTCCCCAAGTAGGAACCCATTTCCACTCCCCTTCATCCACCAGGTCTCCTCCTTCAGCCTGATGGTGAGAGGCATGGGAGTGCTCTGACTTCTGGGGGGCTTCTCTCAGGGATGGAAGGGTGAAACTCCACCAGTCTGTTTCTTTCAACTTCCTCCTTAAGCTCGGCCACCAGGGAAAGGAGATCGTTCACCTGTTCACACCTCAGGCAGGTGTCTTTTACAATGTCCCCTGGTGCTACTGACAGGCTCCAACACTCCTCACAGGAAGGAGTCTGGACAGACGTGTCCTTCTTGGAGGGTTCTGTTTGGCTGGTGTCCCGTTCCACTGTAAAAGCGGGAGCCGGGAAGGATTCTTTTGATAGATTTTTCCGACAAAAAATCAAGCACTAAGATGGTAATATTATATCTGAAAACTGTTTATTGAAATAAAAAACAACTAAGTGTTCTTATTAAAAAAGGAGGGGGGGAGGGACAGGAAAAAGGAGCAGAGAGAGAGAGGAGAGAGAGGGGAAAGAAACAGAAGGCAGGGGACAGCGTTACCACAGAACCCCGGCTATTTGTCAGCATCAGTTTGGCAGACGGAGCGTGCGTGTTGCGAACTGCGGAGCGTTTGCGTAGCTGCAGTGGCAGGCTGGGCGCGATTTCTAAAGAGCAGCAGGCTGCGTGTTCCTTCTGTCGGCGGAGAACAGGCTGCTGAGGTTACAGGCGCGATTTCTAAAGAGCAGCAGGCTGCGTGTTCCTTCTGTCGGTGGAGAACAGGCTGCTGAGGTTACAGGCGCGATTTCTAAAGAGCAGCAGGCTGCGTGTCCCTTCCGTCGGTGGAGAACAGGCTGCTGAGGTTACAGGCGCGCTCCTGGAGCGGCTGTGGTCTCTCAGCGTCGGGGAGTGGTGGCTGCAGGTGGTGGCGGCTGCGGGCTGGGGGCCGCGGGGTTGTGCTCCGGGCTCGGTGCCGCGGGGAACACGGCGGCGGCGGTGGTCACGGCTACATGCAGGCGGTGGCCACTGCAGGCTGGGTGCAGGCGGCAGCTACATGCAGGCGGTGGCCACTGCAGGCTGGGTGCAGGCGGCAGCTGCGGACGGCGGCGGCTACGAGCTGGGTGCGGGCGGCAGCCGCGGGCAGGAGATCCTCACAGTGACAAGCCAGTTCCTAGGATTGGCACAGCAGGGCGAAGCAGGCACAGGCAGGGAAACAGGACCACAGGAAAGAGGGCGCGAAGGCGGGAGCAGAAGGGGCCAAGCTGACCCTCCAGGCAACCCAGAGCAAAAAGACAAGACAGACAAGAAAGCCCTCGTGGTGCTGCAGCTAACTGATTTATGTGCCCCCAAACTCGTCTCCCAATCTGGCTTCGCGGGCCCATCTTTGGCGGGCATTTTTCGCGGGCATCCAGGTACTCGCCTTCACCAGCAAGTGCGTGTGTGTGGGGGGCGTGGGGAGCTGCTCGCAGTCTGATCTCGGCCTGACTGGCTGCCAGGTGAAGCCTCTCTGGGCACAGGGCAACACAGCTTTTTATAACAATTTTCTTCACCTCATTTGTGACATATGTTGAGGCATATATATATTGGTCCCTCTCAGCTTGGTACACTTTTACCAGCTGGAGCTTTTGATCGTGTAAGGACCATTGCTGAAAAAAACCCAACCAACCAAATCTCAACACAAAAACAAACTAAAAGCCCCCCTGCAGGAGAATACCCCCAACCCTGCCCTCGGAGACGTGCCACGGCCCTGTTTGCCCGCTCCCGTTCACCGCGCTCCCCAGAGCCCTTTTTTAATCAGCCCAGCGCTGGCCGGAGGAAACCCCGCCCTACGCGGGGGGTGTCACCCCCTTTTCTCTGCCCACAGAGCTCCTGAGCTGCCGGCGGCCGCAGCCCCTCCCCGTGGCCTCGGGCCCGGCTTGGACCCCCCGCTCCGTCCCCGCGCTGATTTTGGGGGGGGTCGTGTGTCCCCCCCAGCCCCGCTGTCACTCTGCCCCCGCCCCGCTGCTCCCAGTGTTCCCAATAAAGCTTCCCAGTTCGCCCCGGTCCCGTTTATTGGGGGGCGGTGGGGAGGGACTTGGGGGGGCCGAGATTGAGGGGGGGCAGAAGCCAGGGATGGATCAGGAATGGGGACCCCCGTGTGTCCCCCCCGTGTCGCCCCGCTCTGGGGTGGCCTTGGGAGGCACCTGAACCCCACCACAGCACCCCAAGAACCCCAAAAGGCGCCGGCACCCCCCCTAAGAGGAAGGAGCGGGAGAAGGGAGGGAGAAAAGAGGAGAAGGAGGTGGGATGAGGAATGAGGAGGAGCGGGACCCCTCCCAACTCAATTTGGGGGTCCCATCCCTCCTTTCCCTCAATTCAGGCAGCTCCTGGCAGCTTTTTCCTGGGAACAATCCCTGAGTTTTTGGATTTTTGGGGTGCAGTTTCGGAGAGGGACAGCTCTGTGTGGCATTCCCCTCCCTGTTGTGGCCTCTCAGCTGCCCCTGACACCTTGGGGGTGCTGGGATTTCCTTCCTGGGGACAAGGATGTTCATTCCCTTCCAGGAGCCCAATGCCCGGCTGGGGGTCCAGGTCAGGGGGTCTTTGAGCAGCTGCCCCAGAACCTCCCCCAGGGTCTCCCAGCGCAGCCGGAGCCGCTCGGCCTGGGGTCCCCAAAGCCCTCAGCAACCCCCAAGTCCCTCCCAGGAACCCTCAATTCCCTCAAACCCAGCATCCCCCACATCCCCTGCAAGTTCCCCCCATGGCACCAGCCATGGCCATATCCCCACATGTCACTGGCCATGTCCCACTGTGTCTTCACCCATGGCTGTGTCCCCACCATGTTTCCATCCATGTAATGTCCCTCCTGTCCCCACCCATCTCTTAGTTCAATGTCTTTATTTTTACACCAATTTTGGGTGTTTTCAATGGATGAAGAGAAATGAAAAGAAAACCAAGGCCAAAAGGAAAGGAATTCTGTGTCCGTGCCAGCTGAGGATCCACGTGCTTGGGTGGGAGGGAAGAACCTTTTTTGGAGGAGTTTCCACCCCACTGTCTCCAGAACCTTGGTCTTCACCCCAGTCCATCACCATGTGGCTGTGGAAGAAGCCCTTGGGCCAGAGAAACTTCGAACTGTGGAATCATTGAGGTTGGAAAAGACCTCCAAGACCATCCAGTAGTCCTTGATGCCACAGGAAAATTGGATTAAATGCAAAAGATGAGATTTTTTGGGGTCAACAGCCAATAAATCTGCTCTCCCCAGTGGATTTCTGCCAATGTTAGTCTGTGTCCCGATGGATGTTCCTGCTCCTGCATTCGTCCATGTGCCCACAGAGAGCCAGGAAAATGTGGAGACCCCAGCCAGATGTCTTCCCAACATGGATCACCAGGACCACGGATCACCAGGGCTCTGCCCAATGGGGCTCACAGGGGACCATCTGACATGGGTCCTCCCACGGGGATGGAGCTGGAGCAGCGCACGAAGCTCTTCCCGCACTCGGGGCACTCGCAGGGCTTCCCTTACCGGTGCCTCCGTTGGTGTTTGGTCAAGTTAGAGCTGCTGGAGAAGCTCTTCCCACACTGGGGACACTCGTAGGGCCTCTCCCCAGTGTGGATGCGCCGGTGCCTGACGAGGTGGGCGTTGCGTTTAAAGCCCTTCCCACAGTCGGGGCACTGGAAGGGCTTCTCCTCTCTGTGAATCCGCTGGTGCATGAGGAGATCGGACCTCGTCTGAAACCTCTTCCCACACTCCCCACACTCATAAGGCCGTTCCCCGGTGTGGATCCTCTGGTGCCGGATCAGGTCGGAGTTGTAGCTGAAGCCCTTCCCACACTCGGGACACTCACAGGGCCTCTCCCCAGTGTGGATCCTCTGGTGTTCCCTCAGGCTGGAGCTCCGGCTGAAGCTCTTCCCACATTCCCCACACTCGTAGGGCTTTTCCCCAGTGTGGATCCTCTGGTGTTCCATCAGTTGGGAGCTCCGGCTGAAGCTCTTCCCACATTCCCCACACTCATAGGGCTTTTCCCCAGTGTGGATCCTCTGGTGTTCCCTCAGACGGGATTTGTAGCTGAAGCCCTTCCCACATTCCAAGCACTTGTGAGGCTTCTCCCCGCCCTGAGGCTTCTCCCCCAGCTCCAAGCTCCGCCTGGATCTCCGGCCGCCTTCCCGGCACAGCAGGGCTCTTTCCTCCTTGGATCTCTGTGGGCTGCGTTTGCAGCCCCTCCTCGTGTGGCATCTCCGGGGCTTTTCCTCCTCCTCCATCCGGCCACGCCTTGGGAATGACAAATCCTGGTTTGAGGGGAAAGACAAGGGCTGAGCGCCTTGGGCTGGGTTCCTCCTGCCCAAGTCCATCACCGGGCATCTTGTGTCCATACAAACCGCCAGAACACCAAGATTCAGCCCAAAAATCCGCCAACCATCAACGCACAGCCCCAAAACTCCCAAAACATCAAGATTCAGCAAAAAACCCCCTCTAAAATAGAAAGATCCAGCCCCCACAAAATAACAAAAGCAGCAACATGTAGCCCAATAAACCTCAGAAACAGCAAGATTCACCCCCGGCAAAATCGTGGATCCCCCTCCCTGGTCACCTGCTGGATGGGGGGGAGGCAACACTCCTGGGGCTCGGGGGAGGCTGCAGATACAGGCAGTGGTGGAACCTTGGGGTGCCTCCTCTTCCTGCTCCTCCTCCTCCTCCTCCTGTGTCCCTACTCTTCCTCACACTCCTCTTCCTCCCACTACTCCTTCTCCTGCATAATCCCACCTTCTGCTCCCATGTGCATCGTTTGACCATTTTGTTCTTCAACCCTGCTCCTCCAGCCTTTCTCCTCCTCCCCCCACGCCCAGCACCCACCCCTGGCTCGCTCTTCCCCCCACAGCTCTCGGATCCCACAGCACGAGCACGGATGCAGCTGCGGCAGCTCGGGCTGGGGCAGCACTGGGCTCTCGGCCGCTCCTGCCCGCACTCGGCCCCCGCCGCAGCCACTTCCGCCACGACAGCACGGGGGGGCCCGGTCTTGCCGCTCCCCCCCTCCCACCTCCCCAAATTCCCCTCGCGGGGGGCGCTGCGCCCGGGCCACACGTGGGCTCCAGCTGGGGAGCGCCGGGCGCTGCGGCTCTGCCTGGCAACTGCTGACTCACCACCGCCGCGCCAGCTCATTGGCTCAGCGCTGCCCCAGGGCCGCGCCTGCACCGAGGGGGGACACCCTGCTCCAGGGGGATGTCCCGCCAACGGGGACCCCCAGGAAAGGAAGAACAGGAATGGGTCTGTACAAACAGATGCTGTCAATCGGCTTGGAGACAGGGCCAGGGATTTGTACATAAGCAAGTGACAGGAGAAACCATCAGTTCCAGAAAATATTATTAACTGACACAGACTGCTGCTCAGCCAAGGTCCTGCTCAATTCCTCAACTTCCAGAAGAAGAACAAACCCTTAACAGAACCATGGACATCGTTTCCTATACAAAAGGGGAGAATGTTGAGGTATATTGCACATTTTCCCAGAGGTAATTAAGGATATGGACACCCAGGGTGGGTAAAAAGTGAAGTCGAGAAGGGGTCTCAGCAAGAGGGGATGGATGGTGTTGGTGTGCTGGGAAAGGATTGGTTGAAGGGTAGTGGAGGAATATGGTTAATGCAAGAAGGAGCAGGAGGAATCTATGTGGTAAGAAAGAAAAAGGAAGGTGGAAAAGAGGAGGAAGAGAAAATTACTGAAGATTGGGACGTTTTTCAGCACTGTCTTATCCAAAAACTTTGCCAGCTGATCGCCGCTTTCCAGGACAGGAAAACAGAGAAGTTCAGGATTTCAGGGGGTTTCTCTGTGGTGGGGAGCAGCAGGACAGGGCAGCACGGGCTGGGGGCCTGTGGGGAGCTGCAGGGCCGGGCTGGGGCTGCGGGGCAGCCGGGGCTCAGCGCCGGGCGCTGCCTGACCCCAACACCCCCCAGGCAGGGCCAGCAGTGGCCCCCGGCCCCCAGGAGGCTGTGGGATGTGGAAGGATCAGGATTTCTTTTAACGATCTTGTTTGGGTCACTGGAGAAACGAATGATTTTGCAGAAAGCTCAGCAGCTGTCAGAGGATGAGCACCCACAGGCAGTGAGGGGGCTGCAGCAGAGGCACAAGAAGCCCCTGCAGCACTTGCTCAGAAAGGCACAGCAGCTGAATGCAAGAAGGGATGAGGAAAAGGCCAAGGGGAAGGCAAAGGCCACGGCACAGTTTCTACAGCCCCTGAGGGATGAACCGCAGGGCCCAAGGGGGCCCCAGGACCCAGGGGATGGGCTCGGCCTCAAGCACCTGGCACAGGCATTGCCCTCCTCGGCAGGGGAGAGCCGACCCAAACAGCCCCTGGCAAGGAATCAGGGTTCCATATGCAGGCCACAAGGACACTGCAAGCAGAGACAGGAGCACCCGCAGCAGGAGGAAGTCCACCCGCTGATGGACATGCATTGTTAGGGCTGCCAGAGCTCCCATCACACCAGGGACCCACCACACCAGAGCCCTTGAGAACATTCAGGGGCGTCTGGATCGAGAGGAGGCCTTTCCTGATAGACACAGGGGCCTCTCCAGCCACTCTCAATCTCAGACCTAAGGGGGGGAAATTGTCAAGAAGTGCTTTGATTATCCAGGGAATAAGTGGGAAAGATGAGCAGGTGTGTTTTATTCAACCACTATTAGTAGATGTGGGGGATAGGTTTGAAATGCATCCATTTCTGTTTGCTCCTAATTGTGACTGTAATTTGCTGGAAGGGATTTGATGGCTAAAGTGGGAATGCAAATTCATATTGTAAAAGGAGATACAGAGGCTAATGCTGTTGGACCTTTGTGTCAAATGTCTGGCAAGACCTCTGCTGAAGTGAACCCAGAAGTGTGGGCAGCCCCAGGGAAATTGGGAAATTAGATATGGAGCCTCTCCAAATTCCTTGGAAGCAACCAGGACCAGTGGTGTCTAAAAGCAATCCCCTGTTCCCAGGGAGGCAAGGAAGGGGTCACAGCCTGGTACTGAGCTCCTGCTAAAGGCAGGGCTTTGGGAGCCAGGGATCTCTCCCTACAAACACTCCTCTCCTGCCACTCAAGACACCGGATAATGGACACCACAAGGAAAGCAGAATTTGCAAGTGTTCAAAAGCAGATTAACTGAGCCTCCTGCCCTGGCCATTCCCCACAGGGAAAAAGAATTTGAATTGCATGTGGGTGTTAAACAGGGCCATGCCAAAGGAATTCCTGCGCTAAAATGTTTAACCCAGTGGCCAGGAGAGTGCCCCTCATTGTCTGCAGAATTGTGCAGCCCCAGATTTAATGGGAACTGAGGCCTGAAAACTGGCCGCAGCAGAATCTCTCATTGTTCAAGTCTGGCATCAAGGTAAAGTTTTGTTAACCAAAGGAGCCTCTAAAAGGATGAGCAGTGCTCGGTTATTGCAGTATGAAACTCGTTGGATGGAACAGGAGATTTCGAGTTGAGGACAGGGGAAGGGTTTAACCCAGCCTCCGTTTGAACGGCCCTGGACAGGGGGGCTGGCAAGAAACCCATGGCTGCATTCAAGTGACAGAGCTCCAGACCAGGCCTAGGAGAGATTTACCAGACATTCCCTGGCCGAGGGACAAATGTGTTTATGGATGGGTCTTCAAGGGCAGCAGAAGGCAAAAAGACTCACAAGACACGCTGTTATTAAGGAAAGGGAATGAGACAAAGCGCAGGTCACTGCCCCCATGCTCAGCTCAAAGGCTGAGCTGTGTGTGCTTGGAAGAGCCTGCGACTGAAATGCCCTGAGCAGGAAGGCTTCAATATCTTCTGCTAACAGCATGTCAGCTCACAGGGTGGCAGAAGCATTTTCTCACCGCTTCAGCAATCCCTGCATCAGTTATTAAGGTGTGTTTGGAACAAACAATTCCAAGACATGGGATTGTAGAAGCAACAGACTCAGACAGGGGAACTCATTTTACAGGAAAGATCCTTCAGGCCGTTATGGCTGCTTTAGGAACACAGTGGCACCTCCAAACGCCCTGGCACCCCCAGAGCTCGGGTTGGGTAGAAAGAATGAATGGGGAAATAAAGAAACACCTTCTGAAGCTGGTGACAGAAACCAAGATGCCACGGGTGCAGCTTCTGCCATTGACTTTGGCAAGAAGAAGAGCCAGACCCAGGGCAGATATTCAATTATCTCC
>JACSVZ010000032.1:1236143-1261047 GCA_014706295.1 Lycocorax pyrrhopterus obiensis
ACCGGCCCCGCTCCATCCCTGCTCCTCCCGCGGGATGCGATGGGTTTGGGGGGAGGGGGCCAAGGGTGGGCGCTGGGCCTGGGGGGAGGAGGAGCAGGGGTGGAGGAGGGGGAGAACAGATGGAAGGAGGAGAAGGAGGAAGTGGAGGAGGAGGGCGAGGAAGACGAGGGATAGAGGAGGAGCGGGAGGAGGAACAGGAGGAGGAAGAGGAGGCAGCCCGTGCGTCCATCGCTCCCCGTATCTGCAGCCCCCCGCCCCGGGACCATCGCCCCCACGTTCCGCAGATTGCCCGTGGGACGGACTCAGGTTGGAGAAGTTCCTGGAGAACTGTCTGGGGGAGGGACCCCAGGGTGCAGCAGGGGAACGACTCCTGTCCCTGAGCAGCGGGAGAAGGCGCAGGGGATGAACTGAGCGTGGCCCCCATTCCCCGTGTCCTGCACTGCCGGGGTAGGAGGCAGAGCTGGAAGGAGGAGGGGTGGGGGAAGAAGTTTTGAAGGGTTTTCTTTCACTTCTCATTATCCTGCTCTGAGTTTTGGATTTTTTTTGTTCAGAAATCTCTCCCCTCCTCCACTCAGCCAAAGGGGTTTGGGGCGGTTTTCCCTTTTTGGGGGAAATCAAAGCGATGCACCGATGCTCCTAATTAGCGGCGGGAGTAGTGATGCTCCAGGGCTTCCCAAGGAGCCGGAGCCACCCAACACGCAGGGCTGGGAAAGCCGGGCCGGGAGCAGCGGAGAGCTTTGTTTGTCTTTTCCGATCAATCCCGCCTCGGGCCGGGCCCGTTCCAGGGCTGTTCCTCATCTCCGGCTTTCCCCTCACACAGCCCGGGGGGCGCTGAGAGCGCGGGGCGAGTCTGGGCCGAGTGCAGAGCCCGCCCCTCGCTGCGATTGGCCGGTGCTGCCGTCAGTCCTGGTTCTCGCTTCGGATTGGTGGGAGCGGGGCGGAGCCCGGCGCCGGTGGCGCCCCCAGGGCGGCCGTGGCGCAGCAGAGGCGGCCCGGGAGCGGCGGCAGCGGCCGGAGCCCGGTGAGGCGGCGGCGGAGCTCGGAGGCGGCCCCAGCGCAGGTGGGAGCCGCGCTCGGTTGTGCCGGGGCTCGGGGCTCGCTGCGGGCCGAGGGGGCGGCAGGGGGCTCTGGCGGGTTGGTTCTGCCGTGTCCGCGCCGTGTTGCCCCTGGCCTGAGGGCGCTGCGGGAGCGGCTGCCCGCGGTCTCCTTCCCGCTGCTGCCTCGGCAGGAGCCGGTGCCGGAGCAGCGCTGCCTCGTCCCGGTTCCTGTCGGTAGCACAGAGGTGGCTGCCCCGTCCCCGGGACTGCGCGGGAAAGTTCACGTGGCCAGAGGTTTGTGTTCCCAAAGGAGACGGAGGAGTCCTGTAAAAGTAACTTTATTCATGGACAAAGGGAGAGGCCGTGGGGCATTTCCCATGGGGTCTCTCCGATTGTTGGAGGACGCAGCCTCCTTTTTATCCTAATTTCCCCGGCCGCATCTCCATGTCCCTTTCCGCAGTGGCTGAGGTCCTTGGAAGGTACAGACTTCCCCATCCGCCTACTGCATGTCTCCCTTAATATGCACCCCTTTTTGTATTACATACGATATAAGTTCAAGATGTTCAGGAATTGAGCAGGACCTTGGCTGAGCAGCAGTTCGTAATTAGTTCGTCAAGTAGTAACGTTTTCTAAAAGTTGTGGTTTCTCCAGTTACTTGCTTATCTTCAAGTCCCTGACCCTATGTCCAATGGGATTCACACCATCTGTTTGTAGACAGGTTCATTTTTTTCCTTTTAATCCCCCTTCTTCTTCTTTTCTCAGTACTTCTCTTTACAAACTTTATACTTGCCTCAATCTCCTTTGCCTGAAACTTCTTTGTTTTTGGGATTTTTCTCAGTGACCTCATTCTGTGTCCTTTTGTAGCCGTTCCTGGGTCAGGAGGCCTGGCTGCCACCTGCATCCCCTTGATCCCCTGCTGAAGGTGCACTCAGCAAGGTGTGGTGCATGGTAAAAAGATGAGAGTTGCTGTAGCACCTGAGAGGAGAAACAGCATTCGTTTAACCCATGGTGTGCCAGGGAACCACGAAAATGTGTTCCCATTCCCGTCCTTTGCAGGTTTGGACCGGTACATGAGCTGCTTTCTTATTTCCTTCGTTATCTGTTTCACCACTTTTCCTTTGTCATCTCTTTGCCAAGAGCAGTTTGAGTCATTTAATTTTCCACAACCTCCTCGTCCTTCTGCTGAAAGAGAATCTGATCCCATCCCAGGGTGAAATGTGGCGTCCTCAAGAGTGGATTGGTCGGTGAGAAGGTCAGGAGCTGGAGCTGTGTGCTTGGTTATTATTTGGAGGAGAGCTTGTAATCGAATGATGCCATTGAAATGGGTTCTCTGGCACCTGGTGTGAATTGGTTCGGGTTCCCAGGGGCTGCTCCATGGTGTTGTAGGATTTGTTCTGGTGGCCGTTCATCTTTTCCCCATTTTTGGGCGCTCCCTCCAGCCAGGGATGCATCAATTGACCACTTTTCTCTGGTTAAATCATCCCATCCTTGGATTCCCAACTGATTTCGCTGAACTTGTGGCAGCAAAAGCACCTCAGTGGTCAAATACACCGTGTAGAACATAGACAGTGGCAGCACATGTTGGAGTGGGGAGAGGGATGATTCCCCCCCGCTTTTTTGAGTGAAGTTGTCACAACATTCTCCGTTTGCTGTTTTCCTTTGCAGCTGAACCAATTTCTGTTGCAGAGTGAGAGATCCTCACAGTGGGCTCTGCCTTTAGCGATGCAAATTCGGTCTGTGCAAGGAGGCAGAGCTTGGGGTGAGGGACAGAGGGAATGAGCCCAATTGCTCCCGCAGGCAAGGAGACCCTGGGACATTGTCCACACTTGCCCCAGCAGTGTTAATTTGCATTTCTAAAGCTCCTCTCCTGGCTGGCCTGGAACGAAGCTTCTCTTCCAGGGCAGCCATCAGGTAACTCACCTGTGGCTGCCCCACAAGCTGCTTCTTTTTTTTTCTTTTTTTTTTAAACCAATATTCTTTTAACTGTTTACAAGTTAAAGGGTCACCTTTAGAGCTCTTCCAGTTTTGCAAAATGCAACCTAAAGGTGAACATAGGAAAACCCATACCAAAATTTTGCCATCACTAACAGCCCCGCACACACATACACAAACAAACCCCAAAGCAATAAAGATTTTTGCTAGTTCTTCTCCTACGATTAAAAATTAATTTTCACACCCCAGGCCCAAACCTTACTGACAATATCAAAATAGGATTATTGATATTAGGAAGAAACATTCTAATGGTGTAATCTGATCCCAGCCAGCCCAGTGTGTGAGTGTGAGTGAGAGCCAGAGTGGAATTCTCACGTTGTCTCCCGCAGCAGCTGTGGCGAGTGCGGGCACAGAAAGCGCTGGAGCTGAAGCAGTGACAGCGAGGATCGGCCCCCAGTGGCCGGAGCTGGCAGAGGAGGGTGCCCAGGCAGACGATTTGAGCAGAGGATGTGTGGGCAGGCCCAGGGGCTTCCCCCGCTGTGGAGCCCTGGCTGCTGCTGCGGCCCCTTGTGTGCAGGGTGAGTCGCGGGCTCCCCTGGTCCTGCTGCAGGCGGGAAGTGCAAATCTGCGGGGCTTCAGAGCCCTTGAGGCGAGGCTGAGGGGTCCCCCCGTGCTGAGCTGTGCTGGCGGCTGTTTCTGTGCTCGGTGACCCTTGGAATGGGCCACGCCACTTGGCCACCAGTGGTGCTGCTTTGCACTCCTTAGGCAGGACCCGATTGGGTCCTGCTTGGATGTTGTGGACAGCAAAGTGCCACGGCAGGGTCTGTGCCAGCCGAGCTTTGTGTGGAAGAGATTTCACAAGAGACAGGATTGTGGCCACAGACTGCTTTAAACAGACATCCCTTATCTCCACCCCTCAGTAGGTGGAGAATGAGCAGGGTGAGGAATTGCAAACATGAATTCCAGGGGAGATAATTGAATATCTGCCCTGGGTCTGGCTCTTCTTCTTGCCAAAGCCAATTGCAGAAGCCGTACCCGTGGCATCTTGGTTTCTGTCACCATCTTCAGGAGGTGTTTCTTTATTTCCCCATTCATTCTTTCTACCCGGCCTGAACTCTGGGGGTGCCAGGGGCGTTTGGAGGTGCCACTGTGTTCCCAAAGCAGCCATAACGGCCTGAAGGATCTTTCCTGTAAAATGAGTTCCCCTGTCTGAGTCTGTTGCTTCCACAATCTCATATCTCAGAATTGTTTGTTCCAAACACACCTTAATAACTGATGCAGGGATTGCTGAAGCGGTGGGAACTGGTTCTGCCACCCTGTGAGCTGACATGCTGTTAGCAGAAGATATTGAAGCCTTCCTGCTCAGGGCATTTCAGTCGCAGGCTCTTCCAAGCACACACAGCTCGGCCCTTTGAGCTGAGCATGCGGGCGGTGACCTGCGCTTTGTCTCATTCCCTTTCCTTAATAACAGCGTGTCTTGTGAGTCTTTTGCCTTCTGCTGCCCTTGAAGACCCATCCATAAAGACATTTTGTCCCTCAGGCCAGGGAATGTCTGGTAAATGTCTCCTAGGCCTGGTCTGGAGCTCTGTCACTTGAATGCAGCCCTGGGTTTCTTGCCAGCCCCCCTGTCCAGGGCCGTTCAAACAGGAGGCTGGGTTAAACCCTTCCCCTGTCCTCAACTCGAAATCCTCCTGTTCCATCCAACGAGTTTCATACTGCAATAACCGAGCACTGCTCATCCATTTAGAGGCTCCTTTGGTTACCAAAGCTTTACCTTGATGCCAGACTTGAACAAGAAGAGATTCTGCTGCTGTCAGTTTTCAGGCCTCAGTTCCCATTAAAGCCGGGGCTGCACAATTCTGCAGACAATGAGGCCACTCTCTGGCCACTGGGTTAAACATTTCAGCCCAGGAATTCCTTTGGCATGGCCCTGTTTAGCATCCACATGCAATTCAAATTCTTTTTCCCTGTCTGGGAGGGCCAGGGCAGGAGGCTCAGTTAATCTGCTTTTGAACCCTTGCAAATTCTGCTTTCCTTGTGGTGTCCATTATCCGGTGTCTTGAGTGGCAGGAGAGGAGTGTTGTAGGGAGAGATCCCTGGCTCCCAAAGCCCTGCCTTTAGCAGGGACTCAGTACCAGGCCGTAACCCCTTCCTTGCCTCCCTGGGAACAGGGGATTGCTTTTAGACACTACTTGTCCTGGTTGCTTCCAAGGAATTTGGAGAGGCTCCATATCTAATTTTCCCAATTTCCCTGGGGCTGCCCACACTTCTGGGTTCACTTCAGCAGAGGCCTTGCCAGACATTTGACACAAAGGTCCAACAGCATTAGCCTCTGTATCTCCTTTTACAATATGAATTTGCATTCCCACTTTTGCCATCAAATCCCTTCCCAGTAAATTACAATCACAATTAGGAGCAAACAGAAATTGATGTGTTTCAAACCTATGCCCCACATCTACTAATAGTGGTTGAATAAAACACACCTGCTCATCTTTCCCACTTATAATAATAATTAAAGAACTTCTTGACAATATCCCCCCCTTAGGTCTCAGATTGAGAGTGGCTGGAGAGGCCCCTGTGTCTATCAGGAAAGGCCTCCTCTCGATCCAGACGCCCCCGGAATGTTCCCAAGGGCTCTGGTGCGGTGGGTCCCTGGTGTGATGGGAGCTCTGGCAGCCCTAACAATGCATGTCCATCAGCGGGTGGACTTCCTCGTGCTGCGGGTGCTCCTGTCTCTGCTTGCAGTGTCCTTGTGGCCTGCAGATGGAACCCTGATTCCTTGCCAGGGGCTGTTTGGGTCGGCTCTCCCCTGCCGAGGAGGGCAATGCCTGTGCCAGGTGCTTGTGGCCGAGCCCGTGCCCTGGGTCCTGGGGCCCCCTTGTGCCCTGCGGTTCATCCCTCAGGGGCTGTAGAAACTGTGCCATGGCCTTTGCCTTCCCCTTGGCCTTTTCCTCATCCCTTCTTGCATTCAGCTGCTGTGCCTTTCTGAGCAAGTGCTGCAGGGGCTTCTTGTGCCTCTGCTGCAGCCCCCTCACTGCCTGTGGGTGCTCATCCTCTGACAGCTGCTGAGCTTTCTGCAAAATCATTCGTTTCTCCAGTGACCCAAACAAGATCGTTAAAAGAAAATCCTGATCCTTCCACATCCCGCAGCCTCCTGGGGGCCGGGGGCCACTGCCGGCCCTGCCCGGGGGGTGTTGGGGTCAGGCAGTGCCCGGCGCTGAGCCCCGGCTGCCCCACAGCCCCGGCCTGGCCCCGCAGCTCCCCACAGGCCCCCAGCCCGTGCTGCCCTGTCCTGCTACTCCCCAGCACAGAGAAACCCCTGAAATTGTAAACTTCTGTTTTCTTTCCTGTCCTGGAAAGCGGGGATACAAAAGATCTGGATCAGCTGGCAAATTTTGAGGATAAGATGGTGCTGAAAAACATCCCAGTCCTCACTTTTTTCTCTTCCTCCTCTTTTCCACCTTCCTTTTTCTTTCTTACCACATAGATTCCTCCTGCTGCTGTTTGCCTTAACCATATTCCTGCACACTCCCTTCAACCAATCCCTTCCCAGCACACCAACACCATCCGTCCCCTGTTGCTGAGACCCCTTCTGGACTTCCCTTTTTACCCCTGCTGGGTGTCCATGTCCTGAATTACCTCTGGGAAAATGTGCAAACTACCTCAACATTCTCCCCTTTTGTATAGGAAACGATGTCCATGGTTCTGTTAAGGCTTTGTTCTTCTTCTGGAAGTTGAGGAATTGAGCAGGACCTTGGCTGAGCAGCAGTCTGGGGGCTCCGTCCCGGTGCTGGGGTGGGAGGGGGACATCGGTCTTGGGGCCCCCCCGGGAGAGCGGTGGAGGGGAACGCCAGGAGCCCCGGGGTGGGGTGAGGGGAGAGGGGCGATCCCGGAGCTGGGGAACCCCCAGCAGCCTGGAGAGGGGGGGAGCCTGGATAAGGGGGGACCCCTGGGATCCCTGGATACCTGGAGAGTCAGGGAAGAAGGGACCCCCAAAACCCCCCGGATCATCGCTAAGCAGGATTTTGGATTGGGGGATCCCCATCAGCCCAGGAAAGGGAGACCCTCAGAACCCCAAAGTGGAGAGATCAGAGAGGGGGAACTGCTGGGAGGGTTTTTTGGGCTGAATTGTTCTGCTTTGGGGTTCTTATGGAAACAAAACCTTCGGCGAGTTCCAGAGATGGACCTGGGCAGGAGGAACCCCCAGCCCAAGGTGCTCACCCCTTGTTCCTCCCCCCAAACCAGGATTCGTCATTCTCAAGGTGTGGCCGGATGGAGGAGGAGGAAAATCCCCGGAGATGCCGCACGAGGAGGGGCTGCAAACGCAGCCCACAGAGATCCAAGGAGGAAAGAGCCCCCCTGTGTCGGGAAGGCGGCCGGAGATCCAGCCAGAGCTCGGAACTGGTAGAGGAGCCCCAGGACAGGGAGAAGCCCCACAAGTGCTTGGAGTGTGGGAAGGGCTTTAGGTGGAACTCCGAGCTGATGGAACACCAGAGGATCCACACTGGGGAAAAGCCCTACGAGTGTGGGGAATGTGGGAAGGGCTTCAGGTGGAGATCCCACCTGATCCAGCACCAGAGGATGCACACTGGGGAAAAGCCCTATGAGTGTGGGGAGTGTGGGAAGAGCTTCAGAGACACCTCCAGGCTGATCCAGCACCAGAGGATCCACACTGGGGAACGGCCCTATGAGTGTGGGGAATGTGGGAAGAACTTCAGCCGGAACTCTGGTCTTATCAAGCACCAGGTGGTGCACACCGGGGAACGGCCCTACAGCTGCTTGGAATGTGGGAAGAGCTTTGGGCAGAGCTCCCACCTGAGGGAACACCAGCGCACCCACACTGGGGAGAGGCCCTACGAGTGTGGGGAGTGTGGGAAGAGGTTTCCAAGGAGCCCCGATCTCCTCATACATCAGCGGATTCACACAGAGGAGAGGCCATTTCGCTGCCCTGACTGCGGGAAGGGCTTCAAGCAAAACTCCAACCTTGTCAGGCACCGGCGCATCCACACCGGGGAGAGGCCCTACGAGTGTCCCGAGTGTGGGAAGAGCTTCTCTGTGAGCTCTCACTTGACCCAACACCAACGGAGGCACCACTAAGGGAAGCCCTGCGAGTGCCCCGAGTGCGGGAAGAGCTTCGTGCGCTGCTCCAGCTCCATCCCCCATGGGAGGATCGGCGTTGGATGATCCCCAGTGACCCCCGTTGGGCAGAGCCCTGCTGATCCGTGGTCCTGGTGATCTGTGTTGGGAAGACACCTGGCTGGGGTCTCCACATCTTCCTGGCTCCCAGTGGGCACCTGGATGAACCCAGGGGCAGGAATATCCATAGGGACACAGACCAACATCGGGAATTCATTGCGGAGAGTGGATTTGTTGACTATTGATCCCTGTTGAGCTTTTGATGGGGTACCCTTCCTTCTCGGACAAGGGTGAGAGAGCAGAGGAGGCTGCTGTTCTGCTAAGTTCTTTATTCATAGTCTCATAGCTTCTTGAAGGCAGAGTTTGAAGGGGGTTACATGATAAGGCCGAGCAACAGCAGCAGCAGGCAAACAGCAGGCAGAAAACAGCTTCTTCTATAATAGTAGTAACAGTGACAGTAATAGGAATAGTAGTAGCACTAATAGTAATTTTTTTCTTACAGAAGTGTGGATTATATTTGTTAATTGACCAATAAGATTAACACACGTTTCTAGTTTTTCTTTCCTTAACCTATCCTGGTCTAATTCTAACAGTCGTAAATCTTACACAAATATTACATAGGTATTACACAGATTTGCGTATACAGTTTCTATCAGCTCTTATTGTTTATGTGAACACTCTATCTAAAAAATGTGAGCAGTACAGTTCAATCTGTATTTTGTCTAAAGTAAAGAAATTCTGTGAAAAGGTAACACTGCTGCAATAAAAACTGTGTTTTAAGGTCTCTGCTGCAGCTTTTCAATGTTTAAAGCCCTGA
This sequence comes from Lycocorax pyrrhopterus obiensis, assembly GCA_014706295.1. NCBI lineage: Eukaryota > Metazoa > Chordata > Aves > Passeriformes > Paradisaeidae > Lycocorax > Lycocorax pyrrhopterus. The sequence goes on from JACSVZ010000032.1 coordinate 1,245,066, forward strand.
ACATATATTTCTACTAAAAGTTAAAAATCTGTATTTCTATTTCACTTTGGTGTGACTTCATGTATCTCAGCTTATCTAAAGGTTTTAATTCAACCCCTGTGCTTTGGCTTTGCTCTGGGCCTGAGTCCAGAGGGGCTTTCACTCCAACAGGAAGGGACCCACAAGGATTGAGTCCAACTCTTAATAGTGTGGCCCGTGTGGGGTCAAATCACAACCTTGGCATTATTAGTACCCTGCTCTAAGGCAGGTCACAGTAATTTAGCAGCAAATGTTTCAGGGCTATATCCACAGGTTATATAAATGTCGGTATTCAGGTTCAGGGGATAAATATGTGGTGTTAGAGAAACAGGATGAGTTCTGGGATTGTTGTAGAAGGAGCAAGAAACCCCCAGCCGCAGCCCAGGCAGCCACACATCAGCTTCCACATCATCTCCTCTTCCTGCAGCTTCATCTCCTTCACACCAGGCACTCAGAACAAAAACTGAGCTTTCATGAGACCAGGCACTGAGGTGCCCCTGCAAAGTGGCACTGAGGTGACCCTGAGAGTCAGTGCAAGGCAGACGCTGCGGCTGAGGAAGGACATCCCCGTGCTGGGGGGGAAGAGGCGAAGCTGAGCCTGCCCAGCACGGAGAAGGTCCTCTCTGCATGCCCTGTTAGAGGGGAGTTTGGGCCCTGCTGCAGAGATACGGCCGCGGATTTGAGCAGGTCCCACTCCTGAGTTTGTTGTCAGCCAGGTACACACACTGTGCATTGCCAACGACCGGAAAGCTGCAAGGAGGAGCAGAGAAAGACGTGGTGACCCCGTCCCCTCCAGCAGCAGGATGAGACAAGTGCTGCCTCCAAGGGGCAGTCCCAGCAGCCTTGTTCCCCCCAGGCCCTGCCCGTGCCCCCCAGGCCCTGCCCGGCTCTGTGGGACTCACGAGGAGTTGAAGCTGCTGCCGTCCCCCCAGTGCAGCCCCTGGCCCCGTCTGCACAGCCCGAGGCAGTGATGCACGCTCCCGCTGAGGGGGAAGAGGAACTCCTGGGCAGGAGAGAGGAGCCGGCAGTGGGAGCTGCCCCGGCCCCTCGGGGGGACGCACGCCCGGGGCTCCCCCGCACCCCGGGGCTCCTTCTCTGCAACGCCCCGGGGCAGGGCTGCACCCCCGGCCCTACGAGCACCGAGCCCGGCCCAGGAGCCCCCCAGGCTCCCCTGTGCCACCCCACAGCCCCCGCAGCCCCTCACTCACCATTTCCTCATCCTTGAGCACGGCCAGGGAGGCCCCGAGCTCGGAGCACCGAGCCTGACCCTGATCCCAGGTCCCCTGATCCCTCGAGAGGAAGTAGCAGACCCCGCGGTACCCGACCCAGCCCCTGGGACAGGCCAGCAGCACCGGAGCCACAGGTGCAACTGGGCTAACTGGAGTTTTACCACAGCTTCCTGCTGGACAGCGAGGGGGAGAAGGTCCGAGGATTGCCCTGCACAGGCTGCAGGGACCCCGCTCTGCCCCGAGGGGCTGGGCCGAGGCAGCTGCCCCTCCCTTACCTGACTGCACAGCCAAGGCCACCCCCAAAGCCAGGAGCAGGAGCAGAATCAGCAGCAGCAAGGTGAGCAGGGGATGGGATCTGATCCACTCACCTGGAGCAGGAAAGAGCCACAGGAGGGACTGGCCAGGGGCAGGGGACAGCCTGTGGCAGGAAGAGATCTGCCCAGGGCTGGGGGCAGCTGGGGATGTCGGGCCCTGCCACTGCCACAGGGCCGAGACGAGCACGAGGCCTCTTCCAGAGCCCTGGAAACAGCCACAGCCCTGCCAGCCCCGTGCTCCTGGGCTGACACTGTCCCCTCCCTACAGGCCACAGCACTGGCCCTGCACTCACCCAGAAATCCTCCAAGGGTTCTTTTCAGTTTATTCCTGCGTGCTGATCTGTTCTGAGGACCCAGGGGCTCCTTCACACTCCCATCACTGGAGCAGAAGCCTTTCTCCGGATCTTCTCTCACTGCACACTCACAAGTGGCACCTTCCTGCTTGTGACAAGTGGCTTCCTGTGCCTGAGGCAAGTGTGTAACCCTGGCTGCCGACCCTCTCTGGGGACGAAGGAGATCCTTCACAACCCCATGAATGGAACAGAATTCCCTCTCCTCCAGCTCACAGCTGGCATCTCTCTGCTTGGAACAAACAGCACCTGACCCCCAAGACATGAGGGGTGCTGAAAAAGCCTTTCTCAGATCAGCCTCGGGAGCACTTTGACAAGCACGGTGATGGCAGGTTGATGGGGCCATGATGACAGGCACAGCTGCTCCCGGCCCTGCGGTTCCCCAGGCTCAGGAAGGCGGTGCCGGCTCAGTCCTGCCCTGTCCCTGCTCCCCGGGGACGCTGCGGCAGCAACTGCGGACACAAGTGCAGCCTCCGGGAGCTCCGGGCCCGGCCCGGCCCCCGCAGCCCCGGCCCCCTCTGGCTCTGCAGCTGCTGCAGACGAGCTCCGGGCCGGGACAGGCGGGGACAACGCCTGGGAGCTGCCGAGTGCCGGCACGGGGCAGCTGCGGGTCGGGCTCAGCCTCCCGAGGGAGAAGAACCAGCAGCCCTGAGGGGGCTCAGCATTGTCCCCTGCATCCCCAGCCCTGGCGGGTTGGAGCCCAGGGACACCGAGCGCTGCCACCGCTGCCTTGAGTCCCTGCCTGGGAACAGGAGGTGGCTCCTGACAAAGAAAGCAGAATTTAGGTGGCTCCAGAACCAGATAACGCCTCCACCGACCGCCTGCGTCATTCATTGCCAGAGCTGTTTTGGGTGCCTGAAAGAGTCCTTAAAGCTCATCCCGTCCCACACCTGCCCGGGGCACAGACATCTCCCGGTAGCCGATGTGGCTGCAAGGTCGGTCCCGCAGGTCCAGGAACAGTCCCGGGGACGGGGCAGCCACCTCTGTGCTACCGACAGGAACCGGGACGAGCCAGCGCTGCTCCGGCACCGGCTCCTACCGAGGCAGCAGCGGGAAGGAGAGCGCGGGCAGCCGCTCCCGCAGCGCCCTCAGGCCAGGGGCAACACGGCGCGGACACGGCAGAACCAACCCGCCAGAGCCCCATGCCGCCCCCTCGGCCCGCAGCGAGCCCCGAGCCCCGGCACAACCGAGCGCGGCTCCCACCTGCGCTGGGGCCGCCTCCGAGCTCCGCCGCCGCCTCACCGGGCTCCGGCCGCTGCTGCCGCTCCCGGGGCTCCAGAGATGCTCCGATCCCGGTGATGCCGACCCGAGAAATGCAGAGTGGCAATGGCCACTCGCCCGGTTCTGCGAGTGGCAGAATCAAACAATCGGGGCCAGGAGCGGGCTCTGCACGGACTCGCGGCCCTTTTCCCGTGGGGCCCCGGGCGGTGCCTCCAGGAACAGTCGGAGCAGGAACGGCCCCGGCGCTGGGCCCGGCCCGGGCAGGAGGCCACGGAACCGCGGCTGCCCTGAACCGCCCGCAGCTCCGTGTGACCGGGAGCTGAAGGCGCTGGGAGCTGCGGCTGAGTCCGGGATGGAGCAGGGGATGCCTGAGAGAGGCCAAAACCTCTCTGTCACTCCCCCCTCAACCTGGGCAGTAACAGAACACACAAGGAAAGGCTCGTGGGTCTGGAGAGCAGGGAGAGTTCACTCACTGGTCACAGGAACAACAGACCTGAATTGGGAAATTAATTGAATTTACTATCAAACAGATAAGAGCACGAGAATGAGAAGTAAAATAATTCCTACAAAAACACTTTCCCTTCACCCTTCCCTCCTTCCCGGACTTCCCTTTATCCCCCATTCCCTCCCTCCTCCCCACCCAGTGGCACAGGGGATGGGGGTCACAGCCAGGTCATGGCACTGCCTCCCCCTCAGGGACAGGAATCCTTGTCCTGCTCCAGCCTCGGGTCCCTGCCACGGGACACAGTCCCTCAGGAACAGGCTGCTCCAGCGGGGATCCCCCACGGGCTCCCGAGTCCCGCCAGGAGCCACTTCCATGGCTCTGCAGGGGCTTCCCACGGGCTCGGGGCCTCTCTCAGGCATCCCCCGCTCCGGCCTGGACTCCTGCCGGGGCTGCAGGTGGGTCCCCGCTCCATCCCGGACTCAGCCGCAGCTCCCAGCGCCTTCAGCTCCCGGTCACACGGAGCTCCGGGCGGTTCAGGGCAGCCGCGGTTCCGTGGCCTCCTGCCCGGGCCGGGCCCAGCGCCGGGGCCGCTCCTCATCTCCGGCTTTCCCCTCACACAGCCCGGGGGGCGCTGAGAGCGCGGGGCGAGTCTGGGCCGTGTGCAGAGCCCGCCCCTCGCTCCCATTGGCCGATGCTGCCGTCAGTCCTGGTTCTCGCTTTCGGATTGGTCGGAGCGGGGCCCGGGAGCGGCGGCAGCGGCCGGAGCCCGGTGAGGCGGCGGCGGAGCTCGGAGGCGGCCCCAGCGCAGGTGGGAGCCGCGCTCGGTTGTGCCGGGGCTCGGGGCTCGCTGCGGGCCGAGGGGGCGGCAGGGGGCTCTGGCGGGTTGGTTCTGCCGTGTCCGCGCCGTGTTGCCCCTGGCCTGAGGGCGCTGCGGGAGCGGCTGCCCGCGGTCTCCTTCCCGCTGCTGCCTCGGCAGGAGCCGGTGCCGGAGCAGCGCTGCCTCGTCCCGGTTCCTGTCGGTAGCACAGAGGTGGCTGCCCCGTCCCCGGGACTGCGCGGGAAAGTTCACGTGGCCAGAGGTTTGTGTTCCCAAAGGAGACGGAGGAGTCCTGTAAAAGTAACTTTATTCATGGACAAAGGGAGAGGCCGTGGGGCATTTCCCATGGGGTCTCTCCGATTGTTGGAGGACGCAGCCTCCTTTTTATCCTAATTTCCCCGGCCGCATCTCCATGTCCCTTTCCGCAGTGGCTGAGGTCCTTGGAAGGTACAGACTTCCCCATCCGCCTACTGCATGTCTCCCTTAATATGCACCCCTTTTTGTATTACATACGATATAAGTTCAAGATGTTCAGGAATTGAGCAGGACCTTGGCTGAGCAGCAGTTCGTAATTAGTTCGTCAAGTAGTAACGTTTTCTAAAAGTTGTGGTTTCTCCAGTTACTTGCTTATCTTCAAGTCCCTGACCCTATGTCCAATGGGATTCACACCATCTGTTTGTAGACAGGTTCATTTTTTTCCTTTTAATCCCCCTTCTTCTTCTTTTCTCAGTACTTCTCTTTACAAACTTTATACTTGCCTCAATCTCCTTTGCCTGAAACTTCTTTGTTTTTGGGATTTTTCTCAGTGACCTCATTCTGTGTCCTTTTGTAGCCGTTCCTGGGTCAGGAGGCCTGGCTGCCACCTGCATCCCCTTGATCCCCTGCTGAATGAGGTGCACTCAGCAAGGTGTGGTGCATGGTAAAAAGATGAGAGTTGCTGTAGCACCTGAGAGGAGAAACAGCATTCGTTTAACCCATGGTGTGCCAGGGAACCACGAAAATGTGTTCCATTCCCGTCCTTTGCAGGTTTAGACTGGTACATGAGCTGCTTTCTTATTTCCTTCGTTATCTGTTTCACTACTTTTCCTGTGTCATCTCTTTGCCAAGAGCAGTTTGAGTCATTTAATTTTCCACAACCTCCTCGTCCTTCTGCTGAAAGAGAATGTGATCCCATCCCAGGGTGAAATGTGGCGTTCCTCAACAGAGTGGATTGGTCGGTGAGAAGGTCAGGAGCTGGAGCTGTGTGCTTGGTTATTATTTGGAGGAGAGCTTGTAATCGAATGATGCCATTGAAATGATCAATGGGTTCTCTGGCACCTGGTGTGAATTGGTTCGGGTTCCCAGGGGCTGCTCCATGGTGTTGTAGGATTTGTTCTGGTGGCCGTTCATCTTTTCCCCATATTTGGGTGCTCCCTCCAGCCTGGGATGCATCAATTGACCACTTTTCTCTGGTTAAATCATCCCATCCTTGGATTCCCAACTGATTTCGCTGAACTTGTGGCAGCAAAAGCACCTCAGTGGTCAAATACACCCTGTAGAACATAGACAGTGGCAGCACATGTTGGAGTGGGGAGAGGGATGATTCCCCCCCGCTTTTTTGAGTGAAGTTGTCACAACATTCTCCGTTTGCTGTTTTCCTTTGTAGCTGAACCAATTTCTGTTGCAGAGTGAGAGATCCTCACAGTGGGCTCTGCCTTTAGCGATGCAAATTCGGTCTGTGCAAGGAGGCAGAGCTTGGGGTGAGGGACAGAGGGAATGAGCCCAATTGCTCCCGCAGGCAAGGAGACCCTGGGACATTGTCCACACTTGCCCCAGCAGTGTTAATTTGCATTTCTAAAGCTCCTCTCCTGGCTGGCTGGAACGAAGCTTCTCTTCCAGGGCAGCCATCAGGTAACTCACCTGTGGCTGCCCCACAAGCTGCTTCTTTTTTTTTTCTTTTTTTTTTAAATATTCTTTTAACTGTTTACAAGTTAAAGGGTCACCTTTAGAGCTCTTCCAGTTTTGCAAAATGCAACCTAAAGGTGAACATAGGAAAACCCATACCAAAATTTTGCCATCACTAACAGCCCCGCACACACATACACAAACAAACCCCAAAGCAATAAAGATTTTTGCTAGTTCTTCTCCTACGACTAAAAATTAATTTTCACACCCCAGGCCCAAACCTTACTGACAATATCAAAATAGGATTATTGATATTAGGAAGAAACATTCTAATGGTGTAATCTGATCCCAGCCAGCCCAGTGTGTGAGTGTGAGTGAGAGCCAGAGTGGAATTCTCACGTTGTCTCCCGCAGCAGCTGTGGCGAGTGCGGGCACAGAAAGCGCTGGAGCTGAAGCAGTGACAGCGAGGATCGGCCCCCAGTGGCCGGAGCTGGCAGAGGAGGGTGCCCAGGCAGACGATTTGAGCAGAGGATGTGTGGGCAGGCCCAGGGGCTTCCCCCGCTGTGGAGCCCTGGCTGCTGCTGCGGCCCCTTGTGTGCAGGGTGAGTCGCGGGCTCCCCTGGTCCTGCTGCAGGTGGGAAGTGCAAATCTGCGGGGCTTCAGAGCCCTTGAGGCGAGGCTGAGGGGTCCCCCCGTGCTGAGCTGTGCTGGCGGCTGTTTCTGTGCTCGGTGACCCTTGGAATGGGCCACGCCACTTGGCCACCAGTGGTGCTGCTTTGCACTCCTTAGGCAGGACCCGATTGGGTCCTGCTTGGATGTTGTGGACAGCAAAGTGCCACGGCAGTGTCTGTGCCAGCCGAGCTTTGTGTGGAAGAGATTTCACAAGAGACAGGATTGTGGCCACAGACTGCTTTAAACAGACATCCCTTATCTCCACCCCTCAGTAGGTGGAGAATGAGCAGGGTGAGGAATTGCAAACATGAATTCCAGGGGAGATAATTGAATATCTGCCCTGGGTCTGGCTCTTCTTCTTGCCAAAGCCAATTGCAGAAGCTGTACCCGTGGCATCTTGGTTTCTGTCACCATCTTCAGGAGGTGTTTCTTTATTTCCCCATTCATTCTTTCTACCCGGCCTGAACTCTGGGGGTGCCAGGGCGTTTGGAGGTGCCACTGTGTTCCCAAAGCAGCCATAACGGCCTGAAGGATCTTTCCTGTAAAATGAGTTCCCCTGTCTGAGTCTGTTGCTTCCACAATCTCATATCTCAGAATTGTTTGTTCCAAACACACCTTAATAACTGATGCAGGGATTGCTGAAGCAGTGGGAAATGCTTCTGCCACCCTGTGAGCTGACATGCTGTTAGCAGAAGATATTGAAGCCTTCCTGCTCAGGGCATTTCAGTCGCAGGCTCTTCCAAGCACACACAGCTCGGCCCTTTGAGCTGAGCATGCGGGCGGTGACCTGCGCTTTGTCTCATTCCCTTTCCTTAATAACAGCGTGTCTTGTGAGTCTTTTGCCTTCTGCTGCCCTTGAAGACCCATCCATAAAGACATTTTGTCCCTCAGGCCAGGGAATGTCTGGTAAATGTCTCCTAGGCCTGGTCTGGAGCTCTGTCACTTGAATGCAGCCCTGGGTTTCTTGCCAGCCCCCCTGTCCAGGGCCGTTCAAACAGGAGGCTGGGTTAAACCCTTCCCCTGTCCTCAACTCGAAATCCTCCTGTTCCATCCAACGAGTTTCATACTGCAATAACCGAGCACTGCTCATCCATTTAGAGGCTCCTTTGGTTACCAAAGCTTTACCTTGATGCCAGACTTGAACAAGAAGAGATTCTGCTGCTGTCAGTTTTCAGGCCTCAGTTCCCATTAAAGCCGGGGCTGCACAATTCTGCAGACAATGAGGCCACTCTCTGGCCACTGGGTTAAACATTTCAGCCCAGGAATTCCTTTGGCATGGCCCTGTTTAGCATCCACATGCAATTCAAATTCTTTTTCCCTGTCTGGGAGGGCCAGGGCAGGAGGCTCAGTTAATCTGCTTTTGAACCCTTGCAAATTCTGCTTTCCTTGTGGTGTCCATTATCCGGTGTCTTGAGTGGCAGGAGAGGAGTGTTGTAGGGAGAGATCCCTGGCTCCCAAAGCCCTGCCTTTAGCAGGGACTCAGTACCAGGCCGTAACCCCTTCCTTGCCTCCCTGGGAACAGGGGATTGCTTTTAGACACTACTTGTCCTGGTTGCTTCCAAGGAATTTGGAGAGGCTCCATATCTAATTTTCCCTATTTCCCTGGGGCTGCCCACACTTCTGGGTTCACTTCAGCAGAGGCCTTGCCAGACATTTGACACAAAGGTCCAACAGCATTAGCCTCTGTATCTCCTTTTACAATATGAATTTGCATTCCCACTTTTGCCATCAAATCCCTTCCCAGTAAATTACAATCACAATTAGGAGCAAACAGAAATTGATGTGTTTCAAACCTATGCCCCACATCTACTAATAGTGGTTGAATAAAACACACCTGCTCATCTTTCCCACTTATAATAATAATTAAAGAACTTCTTGACAATATCCCCCCCTTAGGTCTCAGATTGAGAGTGGCTGGAGAGGCCCCTGTGTCTATCAGGAAAGGCCTCCTCTCGATCCAGACGCCCCCGGAATGTTCCCAAGGGCTCTGGTGCGGTGGGTCCCTGGTGTGATGGGAGCTCTGGCAGCCCTAACAATGCATGTCCATCAGCGGGTGGACTTCCTCGTGCTGCGGGTGCTCCTGTCTCTGCTTGCAGTGTCCTTGTGGCCTGCAGATGGAACCCTGATTCCTTGCCAGGGGCTGTTTGGGTCGGCTCTCCCCTGCCGAGGAGGGCAATGCCTGTGCCAGGTGCTTGTGGCCGAGCCCGTGCCCTGGGTCCTGGGGCCCCCTTGTGCCCTGCGGTTCATCCCTCAGGGGCTGTAGAAACTGTGCCATGGCCTTTGCCTTCCCCTTGGCCTTTTCCTCATCCCTTCTTGCATTCAGCTGCTGTGCCTTTCTGAGCAAGTGCTGCAGGGGCTTCTTGTGCCTCTGCTGCAGCCCCCTCACTGCCTGTGGGTGCTCATCCTCTGACAGCTGCTGAGCTTTCTGCAAAATCATTCGTTTCTCCAGTGACCCAAACAAGATCGTTAAAAGAAAATCCTGATCCTTCCACATCCCGCAGCCTCCTGGGGGCCGGGGGCCACTGCCGGCCCTGCCCGGGGGTGTTGGGGTCAGGCAGCGCCCGGCGCTGAGCCCCGGCTGCCCCACAGCCCCGGCCCGGCCCCGCAGCTCCCCACAGGCCCCCAGCCCGTGTTGCCCTGTCCTGCTGCTCCCCAGCACAGAGAAACCCCCTGAAATCCTGACCTCCTTGTTTTCCTGTCCTTGAAGATGTAGATAGAAAGGATCTGTAGCTGGCAAATTTTGAGGATAACATGGGGGAAGGTGCTGTAAAAAATCCCAATCCTCACTATTTTTCTCTTCCTCCTCTTTTCCACCTTCCTTTTTCTTTCTTACCACATAGATTCCTCCTGCTGCTGTTTGCCTTAACCATATTCCTGCACACTCCCTTCAACCAATCCCTTCCCAGCACACCAACACCATCCGTCCTCTGGTGTGGAGACCCCTCCTTGACTTCCCTTTTTACCCCCGCTGGGTGTGCATGCCCTTAATTACCTCTGGGAGAATGTGCAAACTTCCTCAACATTCTCCCAAGGGACTTTCTGGAGGTGTTTCAGGATCGGTGGTACCCTGCCAGGTTTAGTCCCTGAAGATCCCACTGTACTGACCAGTGAGATTTTCAGTGCTCCCTCCCTGTGGACTCTTCACAGACCCCCCTGGTCCATCACTCGTCTGTCTCCTGGACACTCTCGGGTACCCAATCGATCGCCCGGTGCCGGCCGCCACCGCAGGGAGCCAATCACCCAAACTGGGTGAGGCACCTTCAGCTCCGTTCCAGTCCCAGATGGTGGAAGGAATTCTGGAGAAGCCCTCAAGTTGTGTGGAAAAATTTACATTGCCAGAGGTTTATGCAGAAAAATGAGACAGAGGAGTCCTGTAACTTTACTCATGAACAAAGGGAGAGGCCCTGGAGCATTTCCCATGGGGCCTCTCGAGTTGTTGGAGGACGAAGCCTCCTTTTTATCCTAATCTCCCCAGCCTCGTCTCCCTCTCCCTTTGCCCCTGGCTGAGGTGCTTGGAAGGTACAGACTTCCCCATTCACCTGCTACATGTCCCCTTCTAAAGTGCACCCCCTTCCCCTTTGTATCTTTGTTCTTCTTCTCCCGGTTCAGGAATTTACCATGGCCTTGGCTGAGCAGTTCCATGTCAATTAGTTCCATGTCAATTAGTGATGTTCTTGTGAATGGTTCCTACGGTTACTATCTCACTATCTCCCCTATCACTCTCTGGCCCTATCTGGGGGTCTGTTTGTAGACAGACTTTCCTCTTACTCCTTTCAGTAGCCCTCCCAACCCCTGGCAGCATCAGCCCCCTCATCACGAAGGTGACCAGGGAGGGGGAGCTCACCCCAAATATCTTCAGGGATCCATGAGAGGTCTTTTTTCAGTGTGGGTGTGGATCTTTGGAGCTTGCCTGAAATATCTTGGGGAGAGGGGAGGCTCTGTGGGTTTTTCTTTTTTTGGGAGGGATGTTTGGATGTTGCAGAACTCCAAAGCTGAGCCATAAATGCCCCTTGGGGATTATTGGGCGGCCCCTAGGAGGGGTTTTTTTGGGGGGGTTCTGTTGGTGGCTGCCGGTTGAGCCCCGGTGGTGGGCAGGGGGATGCAGGAACCCTTCCCCCCGCACTGGGGGTTTGTCCTCCTGGCTCAGGCTCCGGTACCGCGTGGCGATCGGTGGTACAGGAGGGAGAGGGGGGAACACCACATTTGGGGACCCCCCGGGAGTCTGGGGATAGGGGATCCCCCGGACCCCCTGAGTGGGGAGACTGGAGAGGGACAATATTGAGGGACCCCTGGCAGTCTGGAAAGTGGGGAGCCCTGGGATAGGGGAGACCCCTGGGATTCCCAGGACCCCCAGCAGCCTTGAGAGGGTGGACCCCCAATACTTGTGGGACCCCCAGCAGCCCAGACAGATGGAACTTACAGAACCAAAAACTGGAGAGGGATTACTTTGGGTTGAATCTTGATGTTTTGGTGGCTTTAATGGACACAAGATGCCAGGTGACTTCTAGAGATGGACTAGGGCAGGAGGAACCCCCAACACAACGCTCTCACATGTTGTTTTCTTTCCAAAACAGGATTTGTCAATCCCAAACTTTGTCTGGATTCAGGAGGAGGAGGCTGCAAGGAAGAGGAAGATGTCCCAGGACCCCCAGGCAGGTGAGGAGGAAGTCACTGCCCCTTTCCCCTCCCTCCTGCTCCATCTCCCAGCCCAGCATCGCCCCCAGCTGCAGGGCAACCCCGCTGCCGACGCCGTCCTGCCGGGGACAGACTGGGGGGATCTCCTTCCCCTTCCCTCTGGCACGGAGGCAAATCCCATCCTCTCCTTGTCCTTCCTGCCCCAGGCACTGAGCTGCAGATGAAGACCAGGGGGGACAAATCCCCGTGGCAGAACCTCGTGGAAGAGGCCGTTTTGAGCGGCTCCTCGGTGCAGGAATCCAAGGGGGAGGAAAAGCCCCAGAGATGCCGCACGAGGAGGGGCTGCAAACCCAGCCCAGGGGAAAGACCCCCGTGAGCAAGGAAGGCGGCCAGAGATCCAGCCGGAGCTCGGAGCTGGGGGAGAAGCCTGAGGGTGGGGAGAAGCCCCACAAGTGCTTGGAATGTGGAATGAGCTTCAGACAGAGCTCCAGGCTCCACAGACACCATAGAGTGCACACTGGAGAACGGCCCTACAGGTGCTTGGAATGTGGGAAGAGCTTCAGGCAAAGGCAGCACCTGACCCGCCACCAGATGATCCACACTGGGGAAAAGTCCTATGAGTGCTTGAAGTGCGGGAAGAGCTTCACTGATGGCTGCAACCTCATCATCCACCAGCGTGTCCACACAGGGGAAAGGCCCTATGAGTGTGGGGAATGTGGGAAGAGCTTCGTCCGGAGCTCCCACCTCCTCACCCACCAGCTTGCCCACTCTGGGGAGCGGCCCTATGAGTGCCCTGACTGTGGAAAGAGGTTCAAAGACTGCCCCGACCTGAAGCACCACCAGAAGATCCACACTGGGGAACGGCCCTACGAGTGTCCTGAGTGTGGGAAGAGGTTTCGGACCAGCTCCCATCTCCTCATGCATGAGCAAACACACACAGGGGAGAGGCCCTTCCGCTGCCCCGACTGCGGGAAGAGCTACAAACGCAAATCCCACCTCGTCATGCACCTGCGCATCCACACCGGGGAGAGGCCCTACGAGTGTCCCGAGTGCGGGGAGAGCTTCTCCTACAGCTCTGCCTTGACCTCACATGAATGGACCCACTGGTAAGGGGAGCCCTGCGAGTGCCCCAACTGCGGGAAGGGCTTCATCCCCTCCTCCAACTTCATCACCCATCGGAGTGACCCACGATGGGCAGAGACCTGGTGACCCCTGTTCTGAGTGATTCATGTTTGCATCCGGTGTCTTGGGTTTGCGTGGCCAGGTTTTGGAAATAGGGGGCCTCCAGGGGTGGCTTCCGTGAGCAGCTTCCAGAAGCTTCCCCCGTGTCCGGCTCCTGTTCCGCCCCGCCCCGCCCCTGAAGGCGAGGGTAACCCAGGTTCTGGTTTGAGGCTCCCCTGGGGCAGACTAGAGTGAAACAACAGTGAATGATCTGTGTTTATAAATATATCTCTGTAGGGTTTATTTCAGAACAGTTTGGTTGCTGTGTAAAAGGGGGTTGGAGCCCTTTTGGTTGCCATCTCCAGTAATATTAAAAGCATAAAAGTAACACTTAGGAAATGTATAAGGGAAAAGAAAGTGTAAGAGTAGAAGGATACACAGTCAGCAGCCCTGGATCAGCAACAAAACTTTGGTTTTGATTATTACAATGTCCCTGTCCTTGGTCTGAGTGATGGTCCCAGGCTGGATCCCTTGGGGGCTGGGGAAGCTCCAGAAACTCCAAGTTCTGTGGGTTAATACAGGTTCAGGTTTGGGTGAACACCCAGGTACCTCCCCCGGGGGGAGTTTTGCACTGTCTGATGTCACACTGTGGATCCCGGGGCACTCTGGGGGGCTCTGATGGTTTATGGCCCCTTCTAAGACATGGCCCTGCCCCTCCCAGCAGCACAGTTGAGCCAGGTATGGCCCATGCAAAGGGATGGGAACCTCCAGCCCTCTGTGTGAATGTCCCGGCCTGCCCGGGCAAGTTTCCAGAGCTGAGCCAGTTGTGTAAGGGAGGGCACTGCCCTGCTCCAAAGCCCTGTCCCACCTGGCAGGATCTGCTTCTGATCAGCCTCTGCCCTTCCCTGGCTCCAGGCACGGCTCATCCCCTCGGGGGCTGGGTGTTCACCCCCTGTGCCCCTGGGGGCTTCCTGTGCCCATGGCCAGCAAAGCCCCCGCTGCTTTTGCCGGTGGCCAATGGTTTGAGCCATTGACCCAGAACATTTCAGTTCCTCACAGCTCTGCACCCCAAAAGCTGAGAGGGATCAATGGCGCCTCAAAACGACTCCATCCCACTGCAAACGGCTCAATTCCACCTCAAAACAACTCAATCCCACCTCCAAATTTTGGGGTATTCCCTGTGCCCAAATTGCTCCCAGTTGCAGATGTTCCTGTCCACGAACTTCACCCAGTTGTCATCAAGGAAGTGACAGTGGGCTTTTCCCCAGAAATGGAACACACCTGTGTGGGAGACAGGTCAGGGGGTGCCCCCCTCCAGCAGCCCCCAGCACCCCACAGTAGGTTGGGAGCTCAAGGGACCATCCCGGACATCCCTTTCCCACCCCTCTCTGCCCCACGGCCGCCTCAGCACCAGCTGCTGGGTGTGGAGGAACCCCCCCATGAGACCCCCAGGGAGCAACAGGGGTTTGGGGACCCCCCCAGTGACGTTCCGCTCCCCCCAGAGCCCCAGGGAACAGCTCAAGAGATCAAGTGATGGGGACACAAAGGGACTCCCAAGGGAACCCCTTTCCCACTGTCCCCCCTGCCCTTATCCCCCTCTCAGACACCTTTCCCATCGTCCCCGCGCCCCTCCCCACTCACCCAAGAGCTCCTCGCCCACAGCCGGGGGGCTCCCAGCACCCAGAGCGGGGTGACACGAGGGGGACACACGGGGGTCCCCATTCCCGATCCATCCCGGCGCCAGTTCTGCCCCCCCCAATCTCGGCCCCTGCAGGGTCCCCACAAGTCCCTCCCCACCGCCCCCCAATAAACGGGACCGGGGCGAACTGGGAAGCTTTATTGGGATCACTGGGAGCAGCCAGGCAGGGGCAGAGGGACAGCGGGGCTGGGGGGGACACACGACCCCCCCCCAAAATCAGCGCGGGGACGGAGCGGGGAGTCCCGGCCGGGCCCGAGGCCATGGGGAGGGGCTGTGGCGGCTCAGGAGCTCTGTGGGCAGAGAAAAGGGGTTGACACCAGGCTGAGGGTCCCAGAGGGGCACACACACTCTAGGGGAGGGGGGACATGACCCCCGGGACCCCCCCTCACCTTCTTGAGCAAGTGAAAGCCAAGCCCCAGCGCCAGGAAGACGAAGCCCAACACGAAGTCCCCGATCCCCGTCAGCATCTTGCTGCGAGCGGCCTCCACTGGCATCTCTGGGGGGTCCACAGGGGTCAGGACCTCTCAAAAACCTCCCAGAGAGCCATCAGGACCCCCCAAACCTCTCCTTTTTTCATCCCCAATCTGTCCAGAATGCTGTTCAACCTTCCAGCACATGCCAAACCCACTCTCACCCCCTCCAGCACCCCACAAACCCCATCCCAGTTGCTCCCTGCCTTCCGAGGATCCCCCAAACCCTCTCTCAGCCCCTTTGCCAAGACTAAAAATCAAGAGTGGCTCTTGATGGGCAGTTGATTTCCCCATGCTCAACACCGAAAAACGGGACACGAGATAGGCTTAGAAGCATAGACAGCTTTGGGTTGGAGTGTTCTGAGAGAAGTGAGCTGCCCTCGTGAGAGGGGAGTGGATTGAAAGCACTGGGAGCGCACTGGGAGGGACTGGGAGGGCACTGGGAGGGACTGGGAATGAAGCCCGCGGCACCGGGAGGCCGAGTCCAGCACGGGGCACTCGGCCCTGCGGGTCTGCCCGGCAACCGATGAGTCATCAGAGAGACGCGCTCTGATTGGCTGAGGGGCGTCAGCTCCACGCACGGCTGGGAGAGACTGGGATGGACTGGGAGAGACTGGGAGACCTCAGGGGAACTTGGAAGGACAAGAGGCCCCGGGGATGGGCACCAGGGGGGTTTTGAGGGGCTCCAGGGTCATTCCCAGGGCAGGGCCCGAGCGGACACGCTCTGCCCGACGTTCTGCACCTCTGCGGTCCGCGAGCAGCGGGGCAACAATCTCGCAGCTGTGCCGGCAGAGCCTGTCCGCCAGAGCCCGTTTGTACCCCAGCCTTTCCGGATGGCTGTTCCAGTACTGGGCCTGTTTCTCCCCATCCGGGGTGTCCCCCACAAACAGCCCCACAGCGCTGTCCAAGTGCAGTTGCTGCTCCCGGTGTTGGATGTTCCTCTGCACGAACCTCACCCGCTCGGTGCCGTTAATGAAGTGACACTCGGACTTCATCATCTCCTCGAACACCCCTGTGTGTGCGGGACACAGGCCAGGGGCACCCCCAGCAGCCCCCAGCAAGCCCAA
>JACSVZ010000032.1:1266047-1289075 GCA_014706295.1 Lycocorax pyrrhopterus obiensis
GAGGGGTGGGAAAGGGATGTCCGGGATGGTCCCTTGAGCTCCCAACCTGCTGTGGGGTGCTGGGGGCTGCTGGAGGGGGGGCACCCCCTGACCTGTCTCCCACACAGGTGTGTTCCATTTCTGGGGAAAAGCCCACTGTCACTTCCTTGATGACAACTGGGTGAAGTTCGTGGACAGGAACATCTGCAACTGGGAGCAATTTGGGCACAGGGAATACCCAAAATTTGGAGGTGGGATTGAGTTGTTTTGAGGTGGAATTGAGCCGTTTGCAGTGGGATGGAGTCGTTTTGAGGCGCCATTGATCCCTCTCAGCTTTTGGGGTGCAGAGCTGTGAGGAACTGAAATGTTCTGGGTCAATGGCTCAAACCATTGGCCACCGGCAAAAGCAGCGGGGGCTTTGCTGGCCATGGGCACAGGAAGCCCCCAGGGGCACAGGGGGTGAACACCCAGCCCCCGAGGGGATGAGCCGTGCCTGGAGCCAGGGAAGGGCAGAGGCTGATCAGAAGCAGATCCTGCCAGGTGGGACAGGGCTTTGGAGCAGGGCAGTGCCCTCCCTTACACAACTGGCTCAGCTCTGGAAACTTGCCCGGGCAGGCCGGGACATTCACACAGAGGGCTGGAGGTTCCCATCCCTTTGCATGGGCCATACCTGGCTCAACTGTGCTGCTGGGAGGGGCAGGGCCATGTCTTAGAAGGGGCCATAAACCATCAGAGCCCCCCAGAGTGCCCCGGGATCCACAGTGTGACATCAGACAGTGCAAAACTCCCGCCAGGGGAGGTACCTGGGTGTTCACCCAAACCTGAACCTGTATTAACCCACAGAACTTGGAGTTTCTGGAGCTTCCCCAGCCCCCAAGGGATCCAGCCTGGGACCATCACTCAGACCAAGGACAGGGACATTGTAATAATCAAAACCAAAGTTTTGTTGCTGATCCAGGGCTGCTGACTGTGTATCCTTCTACTCTTACACTTTCTTTTCCCTTATACATTTCCTAAGTGTTACTTTTATGCTTTTAATATTACTGGAGATGGCAACCAAAAGGGCTCCAACCCCCTTTTACACAGCAACCAAACTGTTCTGAAATAAACCCTACAGAGATATATTTATAAACACAGATCATTCACTGTTGTTTCACTCTAGTCTGCCCCAGGGGAGCCTCAAACCAGAACCTGGGTTACCCTCGCCTTCAGGGGCGGGGCGGGGCGGAACAGGAGCCGGACACGGGGGAAGCTTCTGGAAGCTGCTCACGGAAGCCACCCCTGGAGGCCCCCTATTTCCAAAACCTGGCCACGCAAACCCAAGACACCGGATGCAAACATGAATCACTCAGAACAGGGGTCACCAGGTCTCTGCCCATCGTGGGTCACTCCGATGGGTGATGAAGTTGGAGGAGGGGATGAAGCCCTTCCCGCAGTTGGGGCACTCGCAGGGCTCCCCTTACCAGTGGGTCCATTCATGTGAGGTCAAGGCAGAGCTGTAGGAGAAGCTCTCCCCGCACTCGGGACACTCGTAGGGCCTCTCCCCGGTGTGGATGCGCAGGTGCATGACGAGGTGGGATTTGCGTTTGTAGCTCTTCCCGCAGTCGGGGCAGCGGAAGGGCCTCTCCCCTGTGTGTGTTTGCTCATGCATGAGGAGATGGGAGCTGGTCCGAAACCTCTTCCCACACTCAGGACACTCGTAGGGCCGTTCCCCAGTGTGGATCTTCTGGTGGTGCTTCAGGTCGGGGCAGTCTTTGAACCTCTTTCCACAGTCAGGGCACTCATAGGGCCGCTCCCCAGAGTGGGCAAGCTGGTGGGTGAGGAGGTGGGAGCTCCGGACGAAGCTCTTCCCACATTCCCCACACTCATAGGGCCTTTCCCCTGTGTGGACACGCTGGTGGATGATGAGGTTGCAGCCATCAGTGAAGCTCTTCCCGCACTCCAAGCACTCATAGGACTTTTCCCCAGTGTGGATCATCTGGTGGCGGGTCAGGTGCTGCCTTTGCCTGAAGCTCTTCCCACATTCCAAGCACCTGTAGGGCCGTTCTCCAGTGTGCACTCTATGGTGTCTGTGGAGCCTGGAGCTCTGTCTGAAGCTCATTCCACATTCCAAGCACTTGTGGGGCTTCTCCCCACCCTCAGGCTTCTCCCCCAGCTCCGAGCTCCGGCTGGATCTCTGGCCGCCTTCCTTGCTCACGGGGGTCTTTCCCCTGGGCTGGGTTTGCAGCCCCTCCTCGTGCGGCATCTCTGGGGCTTTTCCTCCCCCTTGGATTCCTGCACCGAGGAGCCGCTCAAAACGGCCTCTTCCACGAGGTTCTGCCACGGGGATTTGTCCCCCCTGGTCTTCATCTGCAGCTCAGTGCCTGGGGCAGGAAGGACAAGGAGAGGATGGGATTTGCCTCCGTGCCAGAGGGAAGGGGAAGGAGATCCCCCCAGTCTGTCCCCGGCAGGACGGCGTCGGCAGCGGGGTTGCCCTGCAGCTGGGGGCGATGCTGGGCTGGGAGATGGAGCAGGAGAGAGGGGAAAGGGGCAGTGACTTCCTCCTCACCTGCCTGGGGGTCCTGGGACATCTTCCTCTTCCTTGCAGCCTCCTCCTCCTGAATCCAGACAAAGTTTGGGATTGACAAATCCTGTTTTGGAAAGAAAACAACATGTGAGAGCGTTGTGTTGGGGTTCCTCCTGCCCTAGTCCATCTCTAGAAGTCACCTGGCATCTTGTGTCCATTAAAGCCACCAAAACATCAAGATTCAACCCAAAGTAATCCCTCTCCAGTTTTTGGTTCTGGAAGTTCCATCTGTCTGGGCTGCTGGGGGTCCCACAAGTATTGGGGGTCCACCCTCTCAAGGCTGCTGGGGGTCCTGGGAATCCCAGGGGTCTCCCCTATCCCAGGGCTCCCCACTTTCCAGACTGCCAGGGGTCCCTCAATATTGTCCCTCTCCAGTCTCCCCACTCAGGGGGTCCGGGGGATCCCCTATCCCCAGACTCCCGGGGGGTCCCCAAATGTGGTGTTCCCCCCTCTCCCTCCTGTACCACCGATCGCCACGCGGTACCGGAGCCTGAGCCAGGAGGACAAACCCCCAGTGCGGGGGGAAGGGCCCCGCTCCATCCCCGCGCTGATTTTGGGGGGGGTCGTGTGTCCCCCCAGCCCCGCTGTCCCTCTGCCCCTGCCTGGCTGCTCCCGAGTGATCCCAATAAAGCTTCCCAGTTCGCCCCCGGTCCCGTTTATTGGGGGGCAGTGGGGAGGGACTTGGGGGATTCCCGCGGGGGGGCCGCGATTGGGGGGGGCAGAACTGGCGCCGGGATGGATCGGGAATGGGGACCCCCGTGTGTCCCCCTCGTGTCACCCCGCTCTGGGTGCTGGGAGCCCCCCGGCTGTGGGCGAGGAGCTCTTGGGTGAGTGGGGAGGGGCGCGGGGACGATGGGAAAGGTGTCTGAGAGGGGGATAAGGGCAGGGGGGACAGTGGGAAAGGGGTTCCCTTGGGAGTCCCTTTGTGTCCCCATCACTTGATCTCTTGAGCTGTTCCCTGGGGCTCTGGGGGGAGCGGAACGTCACTGGGGGGGTCCCCAAACCCCTGTTGCTCCCTGGGGGTCTCATGGGGGGGTTCCTCCACACCCAGCAGCTGGTGCTGAGGCGGCCGTGGGGCAGAGAGGGGTGGGGAAAGGGATGTCCGGGATGGTCCCTTGAGCTCCCAACCTGCTGTGGGGTGCTGGGGGCTGCTGGAGGGGGGGCACCCCCTGACCTGTCTCCCACACAGGTGTGTTCCATTTCTGGGGAAAAGCCCACTGTCACTTCCTTGATGACAACTGGGTGAAGTTCGTGGACAGGAACATCTGCAACTGGGAGCAATTTGGGCACAGGGAATACCCCAAAATTTGGAGGTGGGATTGAGTTGTTTTGAGGTGGAATTGAGCCGTTTGCAGTGGGATGGAGTCGTTTTGAGGCGCCATTGATCCCTCTCAGCTTTTGGGGTGCAGAGCTGTGAGGAACTGAAATGTTCTGGGTCAATGGCTCAAACCATTGGCCACCGGCAAAAGCAGCGGGGGCTTTGCTGGCCATGGGCACAGGAAGCCCCCAGGGGCACAGGGGGTGAACACCCAGCCCCCGAGGGGATGAGCCGTGCCTGGAGCCAGGGAAGGGCAGAGGCTGATCAGAAGCAGATCCTGCCAGGTGGGACAGGGCTTTGGAGCAGGGCAGTGCCCTCCCTTACACAACTGGCTCAGCTCTGGAAACTTGCCCGGGCAGGCCGGGACATTCACACAGAGGGCTGGAGGTTCCCATCCCTTTGCATGGGCCATACCTGGCTCAACTGTGCTGCTGGGAGGGGCAGGGCCATGTCTTAGAAGGGGCCATAAACCATCAGAGCCCCCCAGAGTGCCCCGGGATCCACAGTGTGACATCAGACAGTGCAAAACTCCCGCCAGGGGAGGTACCTGGGTGTTCACCCAAACCTGAACCTGTATTAACCCACAGAACTTGGAGTTTCTGGAGCTTCCCCAGCCCCCAAGGGATCCAGCCTGGGACCATCACTCAGACCAAGGACAGGGACATTGTAATAATCAAAACCAAAGTTTTGTTGCTGATCCAGGGCTGCTGACTGTGTATCCTTCTACTCTTACACTTTCTTTTCCCTTATACATTTCCTAAGTGTTACTTTTATGCTTTTAATATTACTGGAGATGGCAACCAAAAGGGCTCCAACCCCCTTTTACACAGCAACCAAACTGTTCTGAAATAAACCCTACAGAGATATATTTATAAACACAGATCATTCACTGTTGTTTCACTCTAGTCTGCCCCAGGGGAGCCTCAAACCAGAACCTGGGTTACCCTCGCCTTCAGGGGGGCGGGGCGGGGCGGAACAGGAGCCGGACACGGGGGAAGCTTCTGGAAGCTGCTCACGGAAGCCACCCCTGGAGGCCCCCTATTTCCAAAACCTGGCCACGCAAACCCAAGACACCGGATGCAAACATGAATCACTCAGAACAGGGGTCACCAGGTCTCTGCCCATCGTGGGTCACTCCGATGGGTGATGAAGTTGGAGGAGGGGATGAAGCCCTTCCCGCAGTTGGGGCACTCGCAGGGCTCCCCTTACCAGTGGGTCCATTCATGTGAGGTCAAGGCAGAGCTGTAGGAGAAGCTCTCCCCGCACTCGGGACACTCGTAGGGCCTCTCCCCGGTGTGGATGCGCAGGTGCATGACGAGGTGGGATTTGCGTTTGTAGCTCTTCCCGCAGTCGGGGCAGCGGAAGGGCCTCTCCCCTGTGTGTGTTTGCTCATGCATGAGGAGATGGGAGCTGGTCCGAAACCTCTTCCCACACTCAGGACACTCGTAGGGCCGTTCCCCAGTGTGGATCTTCTGGTGGTGCTTCAGGTCGGGGCAGTCTTTGAACCTCTTTCCACAGTCAGGGCACTCATAGGGCCGCTCCCCAGAGTGGGCAAGCTGGTGGGTGAGGAGGTGGGAGCTCCGGACGAAGCTCTTCCCACATTCCCCACACTCATAGGGCCTTTCCCCTGTGTGGACACGCTGGTGGATGATGAGGTTGCAGCCATCAGTGAAGCTCTTCCCGCACTTCAAGCACTCATAGGACTTTTCCCCAGTGTGGATCATCTGGTGGCGGGTCAGGTGCTGCCTTTGCCTGAAGCTCTTCCCACATTCCAAGCACCTGTAGGGCCGTTCTCCAGTGTGCACTCTATGGTGTCTGTGGAGCCTGGAGCTCTGTCTGAAGCTCATTCCACATTCCAAGCACTTGTGGGGCTTCTCCCCACCCTCAGGCTTCTCCCCCAGCTCCGAGCTCCGGCTGGATCTCTGGCCGCCTTCCTTGCTCACGGGGGGTCTTTCCCCTGGGCTGGGTTTGCAGCCCCTCCTCGTGCGGCATCTCTGGGGCTTTTCCTCCCCCTTGGATTCCTGCACCGAGGAGCCGCTCAAAACGGCCTCTTCCACGAGGTTCTGCCACGGGGATTTGTCCCCCCTGGTCTTCATCTGCAGCTCAGTGCCTGGGGCAGGAAGGACAAGGAGAGGATGGGATTTGCCTCCGTGCCAGAGGGAAGGGGAAGGAGATCCCCCCAGTCTGTCCCCGGCAGGACGGCGTCGGCAGCGGGGTTGCCCTGCAGCTGGGGGCGATGCTGGGCTGGGAGATGGAGCAGGAGAGAGGGGAAAGGGGCAGTGACTTCCTCCTCACCTGCCTGGGGGTCCTGGGACATCTTCCTCTTCCTTGCAGCCTCCTCCTCCTGAATCCAGACAAAGTTTGGGATTGACAAATCCTGTTTTGGAAAGAAAACAACATGTGAGAGCGTTGTGTTGGGGGTTCCTCCTGCCCTAGTCCATCTCTAGAAGTCACCTGGCATCTTGTGTCCATTAAAGCCACCAAAACATCAAGATTCAACCCAAAGTAATCCCTCTCCAGTTTTTGGTTCTGGAAGTTCCATCTGTCTGGGCTGCTGGGGGTCCCACAAGTATTGGGGGTCCACCCTCTCAAGGCTGCTGGGGGTCCTGGGAATCCCAGGGGTCTCCCCTATCCCAGGGCTCCCCACTTTCCAGACTGCCAGGGGTCCCTCAATATTGTCCCTCTCCAGTCTCCCCACTCAGGGGGTCCGGGGGATCCCCTATCCCCAGACTCCCGGGGGGTCCCCAAATGTGGTGTTCCCCCCTCTCCCTCCTGTACCACCGATCGCCACGCGGTACCGGAGCCTGAGCCAGGAGGACAAACCCCCAGTGCGGGGGGAAGGGTTCCTGCATCCCCCTGCCCACCACCGGGGCTCAACCGGCAGCCACCAACAGAACCCCCCCAAAAAAACCCCTCCTAGGGGCCGCCCAATAATCCCCAAGGGGCATTTATGGCTCAGCTTTGGAGTTCTGCAACATCCAAACATCCCTCCCAAAAAAAGAAAAACCCACAGAGCCTCCCCTCTCCCCAAGATATTTCAGGCAAGCTCCAAAGATCCACACCCACACTGAAAAAAGACCTCTCATGGATCCCTGAAGATATTTGGGGTGAGCTCCCCCTCCCTGGTCACCTTCGTGATGAGGGGGCTGATGCTGCCAGGGGTTGGGAGGGCTACTGAAAGGAGTAAGAGGAAAGTCTGTCTACAAACAGACCCCCAGATAGGGCCAGAGAGTGATAGGGGAGATAGTGAGATAGTAACCGTAGGAACCATTCACAAGAACATCACTAATTGACATGGAACTAATTGACATGGAACTGCTCAGCCAAGGCCATGGTAAATTCCTGAACCGGGAGAAGAAGAACAAAGATACAAAGGGGAAGGGGGTGCACTTTAGAAGGGGACATGTAGCAGGTGAATGGGGAAGTCTGTACCTTCCAAGCACCTCAGCCAGGGGCAAAGGGAGAGGGAGATGAGGCTGGGGAGATTAGGATAAAAAGGAGGCTTCGTCCTCCAACAACTCGAGAGGCCCCATGGGAAATGCTCCAGGGCCTCTCCCTTTGTTCATGAGTAAAGTTACAGGACTCCTCTGTCTCATTTTTCTGCATAAACCTCTGGCAATGTAAATTTTTCCACACAACTTGAGGGCTTCTCCAGAATTCCTTCCACCATCTGGGACTGGAACGGAGCTGAAGGTGCCTCACCCAGTTTGGGTGATTGGCTCCCTGCGGTGGCGGCCGGCACCGGGCGATCGATTGGGTACCCGAGAGTGTCCAGGAGACAGACGAGTGATGGACCAGGGGGGTCTGTGAAGAGTCCACAGGGAGGGAGCACTGAAAATCTCACTGGTCAGTACAGTGGGATCTTCAGGGACTAAACCTGGCAGGGTACCACCGATCCTGAAACACCTCCAGAGAGTCCCTTGGGAGAATGTTGAGGAAGTTTGCACATTCTCCCAGAGGTAATTAAGGGCATGCACACCCAGCGGGGGTAAAAAGGGAAGTCAAGGAGGGGTCTCCACACCAGAGGACGGATGGTGTTGGTGTGCTGGGAAGGGATTGGTTGAAGGGAGTGTGCAGGAATATGGCTAAGGCAAACAGCAGCAGGAGGAATCTATGTGGTAAGAAAGAAAAAGGAAAATGGAAAAGAGGAGGAAGAGAAAAATAGTGAGGATTGGGATTTTTTACAGCACCTTCCCCCATGTTATCCTCAAAATTTGCCAGCTACAGATCCTTTCTATCTACATCTTCAAGGACAGGAAAACAAGGAGGTCAGGATTTCAGGGGGTTTCTCTGTGCTGGGGAGCAGCAGGACAGGGCAACACGGGCTGGGGGCCTGTGGGGAGCTGCGGGGCCGGGCCGGGGCTGTGGGGCAGCCGGGGCTCAGCGCCGGGCGCTGCCTGACCCCAACACCCCCCGGGCAGGGCCAGCAGTGGCCCCCGGCCCCCATGAGGCTGTGGGATGTGGAAGGATCAGGATTTTCTTTTAACGATCTTGTTTGGGTCACTGGAGAAACGAATGATTTTGCAGAAAGCTCAGCAGCTGTCAGAGGATGAGCACCCACAGGCAGTGAGGGGGCTGCAGCAGAGGCACAAGAAGCCCCTGCAGCACTTGCTCAGAAAGGCACAGCAGCTGAATGCAAGAAGGGATGAGGAAAAGGCCAAGGGGAAGGCAAAGGCCATGGCACAGTTTCTACAGCCCCTGAGGGATGAACCGCAGGGCACAAGGGGGCCCCAGGACCCAGGGCACGGGCTCGGCCACAAGCACCTGGCACAGGCATTGCCCTCCTCGGCAGGGGAGAGCCGACCCAAACAGCCCCTGGCAAGGAATCAGGGTTCCATCTGCAGGCCACAAGGACACTGCAAGCAGAGACAGGAGCACCCGCAGCACGAGGAAGTCCACCCGCTGATGGACATGCATTGTTAGGGCTGCCAGAGCTCCCATCACACCAGGGACCCACCGCACCAGAGCCCTTGGGAACGTTCAGGGGGCGTCTGGATCGAGAGGAGGCCTTTCCTGATAGACACAGGGGCCTCTCCATTCACTTGGAATCTGAGACCTAAGCGGGGGGAAATTGTCAAGAAGTTCTTGCATTATTCAGGGAATAAGTGGGAAAGATGAGCAGGTGTGTTTTATTCAACCACTATTAGTAGATGTGGGGGATAGGTTTGAAACACATCAATTTCTTTTTGTTCCTAATTGTGATTGTAATTTACTGGGAAGGGACTTGGTGGCTAAAATGGGAATGCAAATTCATATTGTAAAAGGAGATACAGAGGCTAATGCTGTTGGACCTTTGTGTCAAATGTCTGGCAAGGCCTCTGCTGAAGTGAACCCAGAAGTGTGGGCAGCCCCAGGGAAATTGGGAAAATTAGATATGGAGCCTCTCCAAATTACTTGGAAGCAACCAGGACAAATGGTGTCTAAAAGCAATCCCCTGTTCCCAGGGAGGCAAGGAAGGGGTTACAGCCTGGTACTGAGTCCCTGCTAAAGGCAGGGCTTTGGGAGCCAGGGATTTCTCCCTACAACACTCCTCTCCTGCCACTCAAGACACCGGATAATGGACACCACAAGGAAAGCAGAATTTGCAAGTGTTCAAAAGCAGATTAACTGAGCCTCCTGCCCTGGCCCTCCCAGACAGGGAAAAAGAATTTGAATTGCATGTGGATGTTAAACAGGGCCATGCCAAAGGAATTCCTGGGCTGAAATGTTTCACCCAGTGGCCAGAGAGTGGCCTCATTGTCTGCAGAATTGTGCAGCCCCGGCTTTAATGGGAACTGAGG
Source organism: Lycocorax pyrrhopterus obiensis (assembly GCA_014706295.1). Taxonomy (NCBI): domain Eukaryota; kingdom Metazoa; phylum Chordata; class Aves; order Passeriformes; family Paradisaeidae; genus Lycocorax; species Lycocorax pyrrhopterus. Next base: position 1,275,691 of record JACSVZ010000032.1, read on the forward strand.
CCTGAAAACTGACAGCAGCAGAATCTCTTCTTGTTCAAGTCTGGCATCAAGGTAAAGCTTTGGTAACCAAAAGAGCCTCTAAATGGATGAGCAGTGCTCGGTTATTACAGTATGGAACTTGTTGGATGGAACAGGAGGATTTCGAGTTGAGGACAGGGGAAGGGTTTAACCCAGCCTCCTGTTTGAACGGCCCTGGACAGGGGGGCTGGCAAGAAATCCATGGCTGCATTCAAGTGACAGAGCTCCAGAGCCGGCCTAGGAGAGATTTACCAGACATGCCCTGGCCTGAGGGACAAAATGTCTTTATGGATGGGTCTTCAAGGGCAGCAGAAGGCAAAAGACTCACAAGACACGCTGTTATTAAGGAAAGGGAATGAGACAAAGCGCAGGTCACCGCCCGCATGCTCAGCTCAAAGGGCCGAGCTGTGTGTGCTTGGAAGAGCCTGCGACTGAAATGCCCTGAGCAGGAAGGCTTCAATATCTTCTGCTAACAGCATGTCAGCTCACAGGGTGGCAGAACCAGTTCCCACTGCTTCAGCAATCCCTGCATCAGTTATTAAGGTGTGTTTGCAACAAACAATTCTGAGATATGAGATTGTGGAAGCAACAGACTCAGACAGGGGAACTCATTTTACAGGAAAGATCCTTCAGGCCGTTATGGCTGCTTTAGGAACACAGTGGCACCTCCAAACCCCCTGGCACCCCCAGAGTTCGGGTCGGGTAGAAAGAATGAATGGGGAAATAAAGAAACACCTCCTGAAGCTGGTGACAGAAACCAAGATGCCACGGGTACGGCTTCTGCCATTGGCTTTGGCAAGAAGAAGAGCCAGACCCAGGGCAGATATTCAATTATCTCCCCTGGAATTCATGTTTGCAATTCCTCACCCTGCTCATTCTCCACCTACTGGGGGGTGGAGATAAGGGATGTCTGTTTAAAGCAGCCTGTGGCCACAATCCTGTCTCTTGTGAAATCTCTTCCACACAAAGCTCGGCTGGCACAGACCCTGCCTTGGCACTTTGCTGTCCACAACATCCAAGCAGGACCCAATCGGGTCCTGCCTAAGGAGTGCAAAGCAGCACCACTGGTGGCCAAGTGGCGTGGCCCATTCCAAGGGTCACCGAGCACAGAAACAGCCGCCAGCACAGCTCAGCACGGGGGGACCCCTCAGCCTCGCCTCAAGGGCTCTGAAGCCCCGCAGATTTGCACTTCCCGCCTGCAGCAGGACCAGGGGAGCCCGCGACTCACCCTGCACACAAGGGGCCGCAGCAGCAGCCAGGGCTCCACAGCGGGGGAAGCCCCTGGGCCTGCCCACACATCCTCTGCTCAAATCGTCTGCCTGGGCACCCTCCTCTGCCAGCTCCGGCCACTGGGGGCCGATCCTCGCTGTCACTGCTTCAGCTCCAGCGCTTTCTGTGCCCGCACTCGCCACAGCTGCTGCGGGAGACAACGTGAGAATTCCACTCTGGCTCTCACTCACACTCACACACTGGGCTGGCTGGGATCAGATTACACCATTAGAATGTTTCTTCCTAATATCAATAATCCTATTTTGATATTGTCAGTAAGGTTTGGGCCTGGTGTGTGAAAATTAATTTTTAATCGTAGGAGAAGAACTAGCAAAAATCTTTATTGCTTTGGGGTTTGTTTGTGTATGTGTGTGAGGGGCTGTTAGTGATGGCAAAATTTTGGTATGGGTTTTCCGATGTTCACCTTTAGGTTGCATTTTGCAAAACTGGAAGAGCTCCAAAGGTGACCCTTTAACTTGTAAACTGTTAAAAGAATATTTAAAAAAAAAAAGAAAAAAAAAAGAAGCAGCTTGTGGGGCAGCCACAGGTGAGTTACCTGATGGCTGTCCTGGAAGAGAAGCTTCCTTCCAGGCAGACAGGAGAGGAGCTTTAGAAATGCAAATTAACACTGCTGGGGCAAGTGTGGACAATGTCCCAGGGTCTCCTTGCCTGCGGGAGCAATTGGGCTCATTCCCTCTGTCCCTCACCCCAAGCTCGGCCTCCTTGCACAGACCGAATTTGCATCGCTAAAGGCAGAGCCCACAGTGAGGATCTCTCACTCTGCAACAGAAATTGGTTCAGCTGCAAAGGAAAACAGCAAACGGAGAATGTTGTGACAACTTCACTCAAAAAAGCGGGGGGGAATCATCCCTCTCCCCACTCCAACATGTGCTGCCACTGTCTATGTTATACAGGGTGTATTTGACCACTGAGGTGCTTTTGGTGCCACAAGTTCAGCGAAATCAGTTGGGAATCCAAGGATGGGATGATTTATCAGAGAAAAGAGGTCAATTGATGCATCCCTGGCTGGAGGGAGCGCCCAAAAATGGGGAAAAGATGAACGGCCACCAGAACAAATCCTACAACACCATGGAGCAGCCCCTGGGAACCCGAACCAATTCACACCAGGTGACAGAGAACCCATTGATCATTTCAATGGCATCATTCGATTACAAGCTCTCCTCCAAATAATAACCAAGCACACAGCTCCAGCTCCTGACCTTCTCACCGACCAATCCACTCCACATTTCACCCTGGGATGGGATCAGATTCTCTTTTAGCAGAAGGACGAGGAGGTTGTGGAAAATTAAATGACTCAAACTGCTCTTGGCAAAGAGATGACAAAGGAAAAGTGGTGAAACAGATAACAAAGGAAATAAGAAAGCAGCTCATGTACCGGTCCAAACCTGCAAAGGACGGGAATGGGACACGTTTTCGTGGTTCCCTGGCACACCATGGGTTAAACGAATGCTGTTTCTCCTCTCAAGTGCTACAGCAACTCTCATCTTTTTACCATGCACCACACCTTGCTGAGTGCACCTCAGCAGGGGATCAAGGGATGCAGGTGGCAGCCAGGCCTCCTGACCCAGGAACGGCTACAAAAGGACACAGAATGAGGTCACTGAGAAAAATCCCAAAAACAAAGAAGTTTCAGGCAAAGGAGATTGAGGCAAGTATAAAGTTTGTAAAGAGAAGTACTGAGAAAATAAGAAGAAGGGGGATTAAAAGGAAAAAAATGAACCTGTCTACAAACAGATGGTGTGAATCCCATTGGACATAGGGTCAGGGACTTGGAGATAAGCAAGTAACTGGAGAAACCACAAATTTTAGAAAACGTTACTAATTGACGAACTAATTACGAACTGCTGCTCAGCCAAGGTCCTGCTAAATTCCTGAACATCTTGAACTTATATCGTATGTAATACAAAAAGGGGTGCATATTAAGGGAGACATGCAGTAGGCGGATGGGGAAGTCTGTACCTTCCAAGGACCTCAGCCACTGGGGAAAGGGACACGGAGATGCGGCCGGGGAAATTACGATAAAAGGAGGCTGCGTCCTCCAACAATCGGAGAGACCCCATGGGAAATGCCCCACGGCCTCTCCCTTTGCCCATGAATAAAGTTACTTTTACAGGACTCCTCCGTCTCCGCTGGGGACACAAACCTCTGGCCACGTGAATTTTCCCGCGCAGTCCCGGGGACGGGGCAGCCACCTCTGTGCTACCGACAGGAACCGGGACGAGCCAGCGCTGCTCCGGCACCGGCTCCTGCCGAGGCAGCAGCGGGAAGGAGAGCGCGGGCAGCCGCTCCCGCAGCGCCCTCAGGCCAGGGGCAACACGGCGCGGACACGGCAGAACCAACCCGCCAGAGCCCCCTGCCGCCCCCTCGGCCCGCAGCGAGCCCCGAGCCCCGGCACAACCGAGCGCGGCTCCCACCTGCGCTGGGGCCGCCTCCGAGCTCCGCCGCCGCCTCACCGGGCTCCGGCCGCTGCCGCCGCTCCCGGGCCCGCACAGACGCTCCGCCAATGCCGCCTCTGCTGCGCCACGGCCGCCCTGGGGGCGCCACCGGCGCCGGGCTCCGCCCCGCTCCCACCAATCCGAAAGCGAGAACCAGGACTGACGGCAGCACCGGCCAATCGCAGCGAGGGGCGGGCTCTGCACACGGCCCAGACTCGCCCCGCGCTCTCAGCGCCCCCCGGGCTGTGTGAGGGGAAAGCCGGAGATGAGGAACAGCCCTGGAACGGGCCCGGCCCGAGGCGGGATTGATCGGAAAAGACAAACAAAGCTCTCCGCTGCTCCCGGCCCGGCTTTCCCAGCCCTGCGTGTTGGGTGGCTCCGGCTCACCGGGAAGCCCTGCAGCCTCACTACTCCCGCCCCTAATTAGGAGCATCAGTGCATCGCTTTGATTTCCCCCAAAAAGGGAAAACCGCCCCAAACCCCTTTGGCTGAGTGCACGAGGGGAGAGATTTCTGACAAAAAAAATCCAAAAACTCAGAGCAGGATAATGAGAAGTGAAAGAAAACCCTTCAAAACTTCTCCCCCCCCACCCCTCCCTCCTTCCAGCTCTACCTCCTACCCCGGCAGTGCAGGACACGGGGAATGGGGGCCACGCTCAGTTCATCCCCTGCGCCTTCTCCCGCTGCTCAGGGACAGGAGTCGTTCCCCTGCTGCACCCTGGGGTCCCTCCCCCCAGACAGTTCTCCAGGAACTTCTCCAACCTGAGTCCGTCCCACGGGCAATCTGCGGAACGTGGGGGGCGATGGTCCCGGGGCGGGGGGGGCTGCAGATACGGGGAGCGATGGACGCACGGGCTGCCTCCTCTTCCTCCTCCTGTTCCTCCTCCCGCTCCTCCTCTCTCCCTCGTCTTCCTCGCCCTCCTCCTCCACTTCCTCCTTCTCCTCCTTCCAGCTGTTCTCCCCCTCCTCCTCCACCCCTGCTCCTCCTCCCCCCAGGCCCAGCGCCCAGCCTTGGCCCCCTCCCCCCAAACCCATCGCATCCCGCGGGAGGAGCAGGGATGGAGCCGGGGCCGGTCGGGCTGGGGCAGCGCTGGGCTCTTGGCTGCTCCCACCCGCTGTGGGGGAACCCGGGAAGGGGAAAAGAGGGAAGATTGTTGTGTAGAGAAAAAAGTTTGGGGCTTGTGGTCACACTAGTTGGGGACTTGGACCCCTTTGGTCTCACTGCAGGAGCGTGGAGATTTTGGAGGGGAGAATGCAGAGATGGGTGGGGGATCCCAAGGGATTTTGGGGACAGGGTGAGGGGTTGTGGGAGCCACTTGCTGGGGAGCAGTCAGGCTGGAGACCCCTGGGCTGGACTCCTAGTCTGGGCATTCCAGCTCCCATTTTCTGCCCTCTTCCTCTCTTTTTCCCACCTCTCTCAATATTTTCCCGTCCTCCCCAGCACACCCCTGAGACACCCACGTTCACCCGAGTCCCGCTGGCCCCCAGACACGTGAGCTCCCAGCACCACCAGTACCACCAGTACGGCCCCAGCTGCCACCACATGCCCCATGGCCAGCGCCGGGCAAGTGCCGCCAGCCCCAAAGCAGCCACGCTGTGCTGTGGAGGGGTCCCCATGGCCCGGCCCCACGCGGCACTGGGAGCACCAGTCCGGACCAGTTCAAAGCGTGGGTGGGCGGCATCAGAACCCGTGAAAGTGGGTCCACCACAAGGCATTTGGACCCCCCAAACTGGTGGAAAGCATCATGATCCTCCCAAAAAAGGGGTCACCTCTGCCTCCTAAAATGGCTGGGAAATCCCCCCAAGCCGTTTATAACCCCCCAAAACTGGTGGAAAGCAGCAGGATCGACCCTAAAATGGGCTCCCCATGTCCTTCCCTGTGGGGCCGCACTCCAAGTGCAAGAGCCAGGTGTGTCCCCCCTCCCAGTAACACATCCCTCAGGATTGGAGGGTGCCCCAAAACCTCCTCAGTAATGGGATCTCCCAAAGCTCTTCATCCCAACATGTGTCTGTCTCATTCCAGACTCCATCCCAGCCATCCTGCCTCTCCCAAATACAGCCCTGTTCTTAGGGGGGCAGAGCTGCTTCTGGAGGCATCGGTGAGTCCAGGGGATCCTTTATCCCCCTCGTGCAGCTCCAAGCTCCCGAGGGCAAAGCCCTGGTTTCTAGGGGTGTCCCCTCTCCTCAAATCTGTCGGATTTAATCCCCAAGTGTGGCCGGGACACGGCCCCAGGAGCTGTGCTAATGCCCCCCAGTGCCCGGGAGGGTCTGAGGGGAGGGAAGTTCATAAGGACTCTCCCCGCACCCATCGCTGCGCACGAGAAGCTTTTTTAGTGAATGCCAGCGATTTTTCGTGGTTTCTGGGTGTACTAGTTTGAAAACAGACCAGTGGGAGGCACCAAGTCAGAATAACAATTTATTAGGGAAATTAAAAATAAAGGCAAGAAAAACCCCAGTGGGCTAAACTAACAGAGTCAGAATACAACCTGGCACCCTGTTAATCAGGGTGGCGTGAGCAGTCCGATGAGATGGTGGCTGTAGTCCTCCTGAAGTGATGGATGTGGCTCTGTCGAAGCAGTGGTCCGGTAGAAAGGTCTGCTCCTCCTCAGAAAGTCCAGTGGTGGCTATGCAGCTCCTGTCCTCTGGGAATCCAGTGGGAAGGTTCCCCGTGGTGTTCAGAGTCCCAGATTATATCCAAGATGGAACGCTTGGTTCCTCCCTCTGGGCGGAGCATCTCACAATGGAATGATGAGTCATGAGGCCAGGTGCTGATGGGCTCATTAACAGAAGATAGTCCGGAGGGAGTTATCTCTGAGTCATGCGGCAGGGCATTGATGGGCCATTAGCAGAAAGATAGTCCGGAGGGAGGAGGCCAGGAAACACCGCCCCACCTGGTTTCAACAGCTCATGAGGATGGTAATAGAATACACTGCAGCCCAGGACATTATCCACCCCTTATTCTATTACCACCTTCACTAGCCCAAATCAACTTAAACTCTACACACACACATATATATATATATATATACAGTGAAGCCCTACATACCATTCTCACTTAAAATTAGGTCTCCTTGTGGTACACAACGGGTTTCCCCATCTTTCTGCATTACCCACCAGGTGTAACCAGGTCCTTGAGCAAAGACAATCCCACGAATGGGTTTGCCTTTGCCTGAGGTGGGATTAATCCAAACAGTCTTCCCTAAAATACCTCTCATGTGTACCACAGGGACTCCATCTCCATCCACCGTGTGCAGGGGTTCAGACTGGGCAGGACCAGCTCGATTGATGGACCCTCGGGTATTGACTATCCAGGTGGCCTTTGCTAAGTTCACTTCCCAATTTTTGAAGGTCCCCCCACCAAGAGCCTTCAGGGTGGTTTTAAGTAGTCCATTGCAGTGTTCAACTTTTCCGGCAGCTGGTGCGTGATAAGGGATATGATATATCCATTCAATACCATGTTCTCTGGCCCAGGTGTTTATGAGGCTGTTCTTAAAATGAGTCCCGTTGTCTGACTCGATCCTCTCAGGGGTGCCGTGTCTCCACAGGACTTGCTTTTTGAGGCCCAGGATGGTATTCCGGGCAGTAGCATGAGGCACAGGGTAGGTCTCCATCCATCCAGTTGTTGCTTCCACCATGGTCAACACGTAGTGCTTGCCTTGGCGGGTTTGGGGAAGGGTGATGTAGTCAACTTGCCAGACTTCCCCATACCTATACTTTGACCATCGTCCACCATACCATAAAGGCTTCACCCGCTTGGCCTGTTTGATTGCAGCACAGGTCTCACAACTGTGGATGACCTGTGAGATGCTGTCCATAGTAAGGTCCACCCCTCGGTCACGGGCCCATCGGTATGTTGCATCTCTCCCCTGATGGCCAGAGGCATCATGGGCCCAACGAGCTAAGAATAATTCTCCCTTGTGCTGCCAGTCTAGATCCACCTGAGATACTTTCACCTTGGCAGCTCGGTCCACCTGCTCATTGTTGTGATGCTCTTCATTAGCCCGACTCTTGGGTACATGTGCATCCACGTGTCGAACCTTTACGGTTAGCCTCTCTACTCGAGCAGCGATGTCCTGCCGAATCTCAGCGGCCCAGATGGGTTTCCCTCTGCGCTGCCAGTTGGCCTTTCTCCAGCGATCCAGCCATCCCCACAGAGCATTAGCTACCATCCATGAGTCAGTATAGAGATAGAGCTTCGGCCACTTCTCTCGTTCAGCAATATCCAAAGCCAGCTGGACAGCTTTAAGCTCTGCAACCTGACTCGATCCTCCTTGTCCCTCGGTAGCTTGTGCAACTTGTCGTGTGGGGCTCCATACTGCAGCTTTCCATTTCCGGCTAGCGCCTACAATTCGGCAGGAACCATCAGTGAAGAGGGCATATCGTCTCTCAGTCTCCGGCAGCTCGTTATATGGTGGGGCTTCCTCGGCACGGGTCACTTGCTCGTCCTCTTCTTCCGAAGATAATCCAAAGGTCTCACCTTCAGGCCAGTTTGTTATGATTTCCAAGATCCCAGGGCGATTTGGGTTTCCAATATGGGCGCGCTGCATGATGAGGGCGATCCATTTGCTCCATGTGGTGTCAGTGGCATGATGCGTGGAAGGAACCTTTCCCTTGAACATCCACCCCAGCACCGGTAGTCGGGGTGCCAGGAGGAGTTGTGCCTCTGTGCCGATTACTTCTGAGGCAGCTTGGACTCCTTCATAGGCGGCCAGGATTTCTTTCTCTGTTGGGGTGTAATTGGCTTCGGACCCTCTGTAGCTTCGGCTCCAGAATCCCAGTGGTCGACCTCGGGTCTCACCAGGCACCTTCTGCCAAAGGCTCCAGGACAGGCCATGGCTCCTGGCTGCAGAGTAGAGCACGTTCTTCACCTCTGGTCCTGTCCTGACTGGGCCAAGGGCTACCGCGTGAGCGATTTCCTGCTTGATCTGGGCAAAGGCTTGCTGCTGTTCAGGACCCCAGTGGAAATCGTTCTTCTTGCGGGTAACCAGGTAGAGAGGGCTCACAATCTGGCTGTACTCGGGAATGTGCATCCTCCAGAAACCTATGGCGCCTAGAAAAGCTTGTGTTTCCTTTTTGTTGGTCGGTGGAGACATTGCAGTGATCTTATTGATGACCTCGGTGGGAATCTGACGCCGTCCATCTTGCCACTTTACTCCCAGGAACTGGATCTCTCGAGCAGGCCCCTTGACTTTGCTCTTCTTGATGGCAAAGCCGGCTTCCAGCAGAATCTGGATGATTTTCTCTCCTTTCTCGAATACTTCTGCTGCGGTGTTCCCCCACACAATGATGTCGTCAATGTACTGCAGATGTTCTGGAGCTTCACCCTTTTCCAGTGCAGTCTGGATCAGTCCATGGCAGATCGTGGGACTGTGTTTCCACCCCTGGGGCAGTCGGTTCCAGGTGTACTGCACACCCCTCCAGGTGAAGGCAAACTGAGGCCTGCACTCTGCTGCCAAAGGAATGGAGAAGAAGGCGTTGGCAATGTCAATAGTGGCGTACCACTTCGCTGCCTTGGACTCCAGCTCGTACTGAAGTTCCAGCATGTCTGGCACGGCAGCACTCAGCGGTGGCGTGACCTCATTCAGGCCACGGTAATCCACCGTCAGTCTCCATTCTCCACTGGACTTACGCACTGGCCATATAGGGCTGTTAAAGGGTGAGCGGACCTTGCTGACCACCCCTTGGTTCTCCAGTTTACGAATCATCTCATGGACGGGAACCACAGAGTCTCTGTCTGTGCGGTATTGCCGACGGTGCACTGTTGCTGTGGCGATTGGTACTTGTTGCTCTTCAACTCTCAGCAGTCCCACAGCAGAGGGGTCATCTGAGAGGCCAGGCAAGGTACTTAGTTGTCTGATATCTTCTGTCTCTACAGCAGCTATCCCAAAAGCCCAACGATGTCCTTTTGGGTCTTTGAAATATCCATTCCTGAGATAATCTATGCCGAGGATGCATGGGGCCTCTGGGCCAGTCACGATGGGGTGTTTCTGCCACTCGTTCCCAGTTAAACTTACTTCCGCTTCCAGTACAGTCAGCTGCTGGGATCCTCCTGTCACCCCAGAAATAGAAATGGGTTCCGTTCCCACATACCTCGATGGCATCAGTGTACATTGAGCGTCGGTGTCCACCAAAGCTGTGTATTTTTGTGGGTCAGACGTGCCAGGCCATCGGATCCACACAGTCCAAAAGACCCGATTGTCCCTTTCCTCTACCTGGCTAGAGGAAGGGCCCCTCTATTCCTGGTCGTGGTACACGTTGCTCGCCTCCGGTGAATATGCTCCTGAGGTCCCTTCAAGAGGATCAGTCACATTATTATTCCTATACTGTCTGGAGTTCTGTGTGCAGGAGACCGGAGCAGCATTGACTCTAGATGAGCTTCTTGTGGTAGTTGTCCCTCTTTTTAGTTCACGTACCCGGGCTGCTAAAGAAGAGGTGGGTTTTCTATGCCAGTTACTCATGTCTTCTCCATGTTCCTGAAGAAAAAACCAGAGATTACCTCGTGGAGTGTATTCTCTCTCCCTGGTTGGGGGACGTCTGCTCCTAATGGCAGAGACTCTTGTCGGTTCTGGTGAGATGTGGCAAATTTCTTCCTTGAGTTCCTTTTTCAGTTTCTGGTGGCCCTCTTCAATCAAGCTCCGGACTTGCTCAGCCAGCCTTGTTTCCACGGATGAAACATGAGTGCGAAACGGGGCAGTGACAGTGTCCTCGTAAATCCTCAGTTTGTTGACCAAGACGCCCACTCTGTCCTCGCCTTCCCTCCATTGCAGTGTTGCCAGGTAACGGGAGTACATCTCTGGTCCAAGACGGGCGAATCTCAACCACATCTGTGACGTGCACTGGACATCATCCGGGCTTTTAGGAAATCTCTCATCTTCTGAGAACACGATTTCCAGCACAGCTAATTCCCTCAGGCATCGGATACCTTGTTCCATGGTGTTCCATTTTCCTTGGTGCACCTGGAGGTCTTCTTTACAAAGGTACCTGTCTCTTACACTTGTCAGCAGTCGCCGCCAGAGGCTGAGTGTTTCTTGGGTTCTCCCGATCCCCTGGTCAATGACCACATCCCGGACAGAGATCCCAGCTGCCTGGCCTCACTTCCATCCAGAATGGTGTCATTAGCTGCAGCGTCCCAGATGCGGAGCAGCCAGGTCAAGATGGACTCGTTGGTCTGGCGGGTGAATTCCCTCCGCAGGTCACGCAGCTCACCCAGGGATAGTGACCGAGTGATGATCTCTGGCTCTGTCTCTTCTGCTGAGTGCGAGGGTCCTGCTGCATCCTCATCAGTCACTATGCGGACTGATTTGCTTTTTGATTTCTTCTTCTGGATGGGGGCAACTGCTACCGGTTTAGGCTGTTCTGGTTCGGTGATGGTTTGTAAGGAGACGCTGACGACGCCTTTGGTTTCTTTCTACTCTGTGTCAGTCTGTGTAGACACGGACGTTGTTGTTTTGCATTTGGTTTCTTTCTCCTCTGTGTCAGTCTGCGTAGAAATGGACACTGTTGCTTTGCTTTTGGTTTCTTTCTCCTCAGTGACAGTCTGCGTAGACATGGATGCTGTTGCTTTGCTTTTGGCTTCTTTCTTCTTCGTGACGGTCTGCGTAGACATGGTGTTTGCTGCTTTGCTCATGGTTTCCCTCTTCTCCTGAGGATGCTGTGCCATAGCTCTGATTCTAAGCATGGTGTACACGGTGCAGGCTGTACAGAGAAGACAAAGCAGAACTGACAGCAAGTTTATGCCATCTTTGACATCCAAAGGGAACTCAATATTTTCAAAAACTGCTGTGTCAGGCCTGAAAGGCTGGAAAAAACCGTTCTTTAATCCTCCACCCAGGGGCCGGGTACGATTGTTGAGGCCCCAGATGTAGCAGCCCAGACTAGGACAAGCAAACCAAGTTGAGTATATATTCCAAATTATGCTCGTTGCCTCAGAGGTTATCATGCAGTAGGCGTAATAGAACAATAAAGCAAATTTTATACCATACCCTGGTCTACACAGGAGCATTACAACTGGCAGGTAGTTCCCCGTGTGCGGAAAAATGTAGAGAGCTAGGTACAAGACCCATGAAAGCATGCTGAGCATCATAGTGAGTAGGTGACTTCTACAATGCAAAATTGTAATTCTGACTTTCCTCAGTATCCTGCTGCACGTTGGGCGCCAAAAAAAATGTACTAGTTTGAAAACAGACCAGTGGGAGGCACCAAGTCAGAATAACAATTTATTAGGGAAATTAAAAATAAAGGCAAGAAAAACCCCAGTGGGCTAAACTAACAGAGTCAGAATACAACCTGGCACCCTGTTAATCAGGGTGGCATGAGCAGTCCGATGAGATAGTGGCTGTAGTCCTCCTGAAGTGATGGATGTGGCTCTGTCGAAGCAGTGGTCCAGTAGAAAGGTCTGCTCCTCCTCAGAAAGTCCAGTGGTGGCTATGCAGCTCCTGTCCTCTGGGAATCCAGTGGGAAGGATGCCCGTGGTGTTCAGAGTCCCAGATTATATCCAAGATGGAACGCTTGGTTCCTCCCTCTGGGCGGAGCATCTCACAATGGAATGATGAGTCATGAGGCCAGGTGTTGATGATCTCATTAACAGAAGATAGTCTGGAGGGAGTTATCTCTGAGTCATGCGGCAGGGCATTGATGGGCCATTAGCAGAAAGATAGTCCGGAGGGAGGAGGCCAGGAAACATCGCCCCACCTGGTTTCAACGGCTCATGAGGATGGTAATAGAATACACTGCAACCCAGGACACTGGGCTCGGCGGCGCCGAGGCTGCGGCAGCGGGACCTGCGGGGCCCGGCCCGTGGGGGCGGCCGGGGGTGAAAAGTGCGCGGCGACCCCAGCGCAGTGCCCGAGGGCTGAGCGGAGCTGGTCGGGAACACCCCGCTCGTCTCCGCCGCTTGAAGCCGCTTTCCCGGCTCCGGCTGCCACCGCCGCCGGGCCCCGGCACGGTCCCGCGGGGTCGCCGCTCGTGGCGCAGCTGGAGGGGCTCAATCCGGGCCACGCCCCGCCCGTCCCTCGCTGCGGCTCTTTCAGTGACACGGGGCGGCTCCAGAAGACCCAGCTCCCCCCGGCTGCGGCTCTTTCGGTGACACGGGGCAGCCGAGACCTCCCAGTGCTGCCCCGCCCGTCCCTCGCTGCGGCTCTTTTAGTCACGGGCAGCGGCCACTGCCGGTGTGGTTTCTTTCATTATTTTTTATTCTATTCCCTCTCTATGATTCCGGTCACACCTCCCACCCCACGCCCCTCCGGTGCGGCTCTTTCCCCGCCGCCGCTGCTCTCCGCTCTCTCGGTGCAGCTCTTCAGGGACACGGGGCGGCGGGGACTCCTCGGGGCGGCTCTTCCGAGCCAAGGCAGTGCCCATCCCGCCCCGCAGCTCTTCTACCGCCGCCCCCCCACTCCCTCGGGGCAGCTCTTTGACTGACACGGGGCCGCGGAGAGCCCGGGTTGCGGCTCTTTTCTTCCATTTTATTCTATTCTCCATGTTTTATACTATTCGCCCCCGCCACCCCCTCGGCGCTGCCCTTCTGGCCACACCCGACAGCGCCCGTCCCGCCGTGCGGCTCTTCAGTGACACCGGGCGCCGGGGACATCCCGGTGCAGTTTTTGATTCTATTTGACTCCATTCTCTGGATTTTATTCTACTCACC
>JACSVZ010000032.1:1311352-1324833 GCA_014706295.1 Lycocorax pyrrhopterus obiensis
TCCTCAACTTCCAGAAGAAGAACAAGCCTTAACAGAACCATGGACATCGTTTCCTATACAAAAGGGAGAATGTTGAGGCAGTTTGCACATTTTCCCAGAGGTAATTAAGGACATGGGACGCCCAGCAGGGGTAAAAAGGGAAGTCCAGAAGGGGTCTCAGCAACAGGGGACGGATGGTGTTGGTGTGCTGGGAAAGGATTGGTCGAAGGGAGTGGCAGGAATATGGTTAAGGCAAACAGCAGCAGGGAATCTATGTGGTAGAAAGAAAAAGGAAGATGGAAAAGAGGAGGAAGAGAAAAAAGTGAGGACTGGGACGTTTTTCAGCACCATCTTATCCTCAAATTGCCAGCTGATCCAGATCCTTTGTATCCCCGCTTTCCAGTGACAGGGAAAGTAAAAAAGGAAGTTTTAGGTTCGATTTCAGGGGGTTTCTCTGGTGGCTGGGGAGCAGGCAGGACAGGGCAGCACGGGCTGGGGGCCTGTGGGGAGCTGCGGGGCCGGCCGGGGCTGTGGGCATGCCGGGGCTCAGCGCCGGGCGCTGCCTGACCCCAACACCCCCGGGCAGGCCGGGCAGTGGCCCCCGGCCCCAGGAGGCTGTGGGAATGTGGAAGATCAGATTTTCTTTGTAACGATCTTGTTGGGGTCACTGGAGAAAAGAATGATTTTGCAGAAAGCTCAGCACTGTCAGAGGATGAGCACCCACAGGCAGTGAAGGGGGCTGCAGCATGAGGCACAAGAAGCCCCTGCAGCACTTGCTCAGAAAGGCACAGCAGCTGAATGCAAGAAGGGATGAGGAAAAGGCCAAGGGGAAGGCAAAGGCCATGGCACAGTTTCTACAGCCCCTGAGGGATGAACCGCAGGGCACAAGGGGGCCCCAGGACCCAGGGCAACGGGCTCGCCACAAGCACCTGGCACAGGCATTGCCCTCCTCAGCAGGGGAGAGCCGACCCAAACAGCCCCTGGCAAGGAATCGGGGTTCCATCTGCAGGCCACAAGGACACTGCAAGCAGAGACAGGAGCACCCGCAGCACGAGGGAAGTCCACCCGCTGATGGACATGCATTGTTAGGGCTGCCAGAGCTCTCCATCACACCAGGGACCCACCGCACCAGAGCCCTCGGGAACATTCAGGGGGCGTCTGGATTCGAGAGGAGGCCTTTCCTGATAGACACAGGGGCCTCTCCAGCCACTCTCAATCTGAGACCTAAGGGGGGTAAATTGTCAAGAAGTTCTTGGATTATTCAGGGAATAAGTGGGAAAGATGAGCAGGTGTGTTTTATTCAACCACTATTAGTAGATGTGGGGGATGGGTTTGAAATGCATCCATTTCTTTTTGTTCCTAATTGTGATTGTAATTTACTGGGAAGGGATTTGGTGGCTAAAGTGGGAATTGCAAATTCATATTGTAAAAGCAGATACAGAGGCTAATGCTGTTGGACCTTTGTGTCAAATGTCTGGCAAGGCCTCTGCTGAAGTGAACCCAGAAGTGTGGGCAGCCCCAGGGAAATTGGGAAAATTAGATATGGAGCCTCTCCAAATTCCTTGGAAGCAACCAGGACAAGTAGTGTCTAAAAGCAATCCCCTGTTCCAAGGGAGGCAAGGAAGGGGTTACAGCCTGGTACTGAGTTCCTGCTAAAGGCAGGGCTTTGGGAGCCAGGGATCTCTCCCTACAACACTCCTCTCCTGCCACTCAAGACACCGGATAATGGACACCACAAGGAAAGCAGAATTTGCAAGTGTTCAAAAGCAGATTAACTGAGCCTCCTGCCCTGGCCCTCCCAGACAGGGAAAATGAATTTGAATTGCATGTGGATGCTAAACAGGGCCATGCCAAAGGAATTCCTGGGTGTGCGGGTTTGGCTAAAATTTAGCAATATATCCTCTGAGAGAAAACCAGGTTACAACCACCCTTCCCCCCACAGGGTTCGGGGAAAAAAATTATTTTCCTTGAAGGAAAGTGAATGAGATAAGAACTATTTATTTAACAAACACACAGGAAAAGGATAATAATGCTAAATAATGAAATGAAATCTCTCGCTATAGAGAGAAACCTGGGAAGATTTCAGAGTCCTTCTGTAGGTGTGGTCTCTCTCCTCCTCGGAGCTGGGTCGGCGAGGGCCCACCCCCGGGCCTCGGGGAAAAATTCTCCCGATGTGTTCTGATGTTGTTGAACAGTCCAGAAGAGAAAAAGGGAAAAACCAAAGTCCCAGGAAACAAAATGCAGCTTTCCGTCTCACACCGGGAAGAGAGGGAAAGAAAAAAAAACCCGAAACCGCTGGCTGAAGAAAGCAAGCAGGGTGCTCGCTCCTGCTCCTGCAGCCAGAGAACGCAGAGAGGAGTGTAATCTCTGTGTCCTTGGGAAACTGTTTTGAAAAGTTCGTTTGGTTTTTCTTTTCTCCAGCTCAGTTTAAAGGCACAGAAAAGGCACAATATTACTTTTTGGGCATAGAGCATGATAGGGGATACACATGATAGAGTCACCCCAAGACACTGGGCTGAAATGTTTAACCCAGTGGCCAGAGAGTGGCCTCATTGTCTGCAGAATTGTGCAGCCCGGCTTTAATGGGAACTGAGGCCTGAAAACTGACAGCAGCAGAATCTCTCATTGTTCAAGTCTGGCATCAAGGTAAAGCTTTGTTAACCAAAAGAGCCTCTAAATGGATGAGCAGTGCTCGGTTATTGCAGTATGAAACTCGTTGGATGGAACAGGAGGATTTCGAGTTGAGGACAGGGGAAGGGTTTAACCCAGCCTCCTGTTTGAACGGCCCTGGACAGGGGGGCTGGCAAGAAACCCAGGGCTGCATTCAAGTGACAGAGCTCCAGACCAGGCCTAGGAGAGATTTACCAGACATTCCTGGCCTGAGGGACAAAATGTCTTTATGGATGGGTCTTCAAGGGCAGCAGAAGGCAAAAGACTCACAAGACACGCTGTTTTTAAGGAAAGGGAATGAGACAAAGCGCAGGTCACCGCCCGCATGCTCAGCTCAAAGGGCCGAGCTGTGTGTGCTTGGAAGAGCCTGCGACTGAAATGCCCTGAGCAGGAAGGCTTCAATATCTTCTGCTAACAGCATGTCAGCTCACAGGGTGGCAGAACCAGTTCCCACTGCTTCAGCAATCCCTGCATCAGTTATTAAGGTGTGTTTGCAACAAACAATTCTGAGATATGAGATTGTGGAAGCAACAGACTCAGACAGGGGAACTCATTTTACAGGAAAGATCCTTCAGGGTGTTGTGGCTGCTTTAGGAACACAGTGGCACCTCCAAACGCCCTGGCACCCCCAGAGTTCAGGCCGGGTAGAAAGAATGAATGGGGAAATAAAGAAACACCTTCTGAAGCTGGTGACAGAAACCAAGATGCCACGGATACGGCTTCTGCCATTGGCTTTGGCAAGAAGAAGAGCCAGACCCAGGGCAGATATTCAATTATCTCCCCTGGAATTCATGTTTGCAATTCCTCACCCTGCTCATTCTCCACCTACTGGGGGGTGGAGATAAGGGATGTCTATTTAAAGCAGTCTGTGGCCACAATCCTGTCTCTTGTGAAATCTCTTCCACACAAAGCTCCGCTGGCACAGACCCTGCCTTGGCACTTTGCTGTCCACAACATCCAAGCAGGACCCAATCGGGTCCTGCCTGAGGAGAGCAAAGCAGCACCACTGGTGGCCAAGTGGCGTGGCCCATTCCAAGGGTCACCGAGCACAGAAACAGCCGCCAGCACAGCTCAGCACGGGGGGACCCCTCAGCCTCGCCTCAAGGGCTCTGAAGCCCCGCAGATTTGCACTTCCCGCCTGCAGCAGGACCAGGGGAGCCCGCGACTCACCCTGCACACAAGAGGCCGCAGCAGCAGCCAGGGCTCCACAGCGGGGGAAGCCCCTGGGCCTGCCCACACATCCTCTGCTCAAATCGTCTGCCTGGGCACCCTCCTCTGCCAGCTCCGGCCACTGGGGGCCGATCCTCGCTGTCACTGCTTCAGCTCCAGCGCTTTCTGTGCCCGCACTCGCCACAGCTGCTGCGGGAGACAACGTGAGAATTCCACTCTGGCTCTCACTCACACTCACACACTGGGCTGGCTGCGATTACATTGCTGGAAAATATACCAAGCTTAGAATTTTTAAAATTTTATTTCTCTACTCAGGCTTGCTTTGCCTCTGCCTTGGGGAAAGGAATTTTAAAGTGTTTGTTAAGGGATGTTACACCACACAACGGAGATGAGCTTAACATCTCAACAGACTGGGAATAGCCCTAAAGATACCCAAAAAGAGAACGACCATCAACAAAACATCAACGACCATCAGCAAACATCAAGGAACATCTACCCCAGACACGGCCCCCGGCACAGCTGGAGACCCCTGGGCTGGAAAAGGCTGATCAGGAATCAAGGACTGTGGACCTAATTAACATCAGAGGCCAAGGAATCCGGGTCCAATAGGAAACCAAATACTAAGAACTACCCACCTTGGAACCAATGAACATTAAACCAACGCATTTCTATGGGTTTAGACTGTATAAAGTTGAGGAAAAATCGAGTAAAACTCGTGTGCCGTGGAATGATTTTCTCTGCACACCCGGGCTATGTGTGCATGAAATGATTTCTGTTGCACATCCTGGCCAAAATAAAGTAATGCCTTGATTCTCAAACACTAAAAACGTTGTTGGAGAGTTTTTGTTCTTCCCGCAGTTTCGGTGACAAGATTACACAATCAGAATGTTATTGTTTAATATCTTACTTTGATATTGTCAGTTTGGTTTGGGCCAGGGGTGTGAGTGTCAATTTTTAGTCGTAGGAGAAGAAGTAGTAAAAATCTTTATTGCTTTGGGGTTTTTTTTATGTATGTATGTGCGTGGCTGTTAGTGATGACAGAATTTTGGAATGGGTTTTTCGATGTTCACATTTAGGTTGCATTTTGCAAAACTGGAAGAGCTTTAAAGGTGACTCTTTAACTCATACACAGTTAATAGAATACTGGGGAGGAAAAAAAAGGCAAAAAAAGCATATTGTGGTGGGGCCACTTGTGAGCCACCTGATGGCTGCCCTGGAAGAGAAGCTTCGTTCCAGGCACACAGCAGAGGAGCTTTAGAAATGCAAATTAACACTGCTGGGGCAAGTGTGGACAATGTCCCAGGCTCTCCTTGCCTGCGGGAGCAATTGGGCTCATTCCCTCTGTCCCTCACCCCAAGCTCGGCCTCCTTGCACAGACCGAATTTGCATCGCTAAAGGCAGAGCCCACAGTGAGGAGCTCTCACTCTGCAACAGAAATTGGTTCAGCTGCAAAGGAAAACAGCAAACGGAGAATGTTGTGACAACTTCACCCAAAAAAGTGGGGGGGAATCATCCCTCTCCCCACTCCAACATGTGCTGACACTGTCTATGTTATAAAGGGTGTATTTGACCACTGCGGTGCTTTTGCTGCCACAAGTTCAGCGAAATCAGTTGGGAATCCAAGGATGGGATGATTTATCAGAGAAAAGAGGTCAATTGATGCATCCCTGGCTGGAGGGAGCGCCCAAAAATGGGGAAAAGATGAACGGCCACCAGAACAAAACCTACAACACCGTAGAGCAGCCCCTGGGAACCCGAACCAATTCATACGAATAAGGATAAAAAGGAGGCTGCGTCCTCCAACAAATGGAGAGACCCCATGGGAAATGCCCCACGGCCTCTCCCTTTGCCCATAAATAAAGTTACTTTTACAGGACTCCTTCGTCTCCGCTGGGAACACAAACCTCTGGCCACGTGAACTTTCCCGCACAGTCCCGGGGACAGGGCAGCCACCTCTGTGCTACCGACAGGAACCGGGACGAGGCAGCGCTGCTCCGGCACCGGCTCCTGCCGAGGCAGCAGCGGGAAGGAGAGCGCGGGCAGCCGCTCCCGCAGCGCCCTCAGGCCAGGGGCAACACGGCGCGGACACGGCAGAACCAACCCGCCAGAGCCCCCTGCCGCCCCCTCGGCCCGCAGCGAGCCCCGAGCCCCGGCACAACCGAGCGCGGCTCCCACCTGCGCTGGGGCCGCCTCCGAGCTCCGCCGCCGCCTCACCGGGCTCCGGCCGCTGCCGCCGCTCCCGGGCCCGCACAGACGCTGCGCCAATGGCGCCTCTGCTGCGCCACGGCCGCCCTGGGGGCGCCACCGGCGCCGGGCTCCGCCCCGCTCCCACCAATCCGAAAGCGAGAACCACGACTGACGGCAGCACCGGCCAATCGCAGCGAGGGGCGGGCTCTGCACACGGCACGGAACCCCCTCCATTTTCCTGCCCCCCGGCATTGCTCGGAAACCTCGGCTGAGGAGCGGCCCCGGCGCTGGGCCCGGCCCGGGCAGGAGGCCACGGAACCGCTGCTGCCCTGAACCGCCCGGAGCTCCGTGTGACCGGGAGCTGAAGGCGCTGGGAGCTGCGGCTGAGTCCGGGATGGAGCGGGGACCCACCTGCCGCCCCGGCAGGAGCCCAGGCCGGAGCGGGGGATGCCTGAGAGAGGCCCCGAGCCCGTGGGAAGCCCCTGCAGAGCCATGGAAGTGGCTCCTGGCGGGACTCGGGAGCCCGTGGGGGATCCCCGCTGGAGCAGCCTGTTCCTGAGGGACTGTGTCCCGTGGCAGGGACCCGAGGCTGGAGCAGGACAAGGATTCCTGTCCCTGAGGGGGAGGCAGTGCCATGACCTGGCTGTGACCCCCATCCCCTGTGCCCCTGGGTGGGGAGGAGGGAGGGAATGGGGGATAAAGGGAAGTCCGGGAAGGAGGGAAGGGTGAAGGGAAAGTGTTTTTGTAGTGTGAAAAATGAGTGGATGATAAATGTTGGCTTTTGAATATAATAGGATAACATTTACAAGTAATAATGTACTAGGTAGAAATATTGTTAAGGTAAAATATAGTAGAAACAAGGTTAGAGTGAATTGTAACTTCGAAGTAGTTGTAATAAACTGAGAACGTAGTAGTGAATACATAGTGATAAATGTTCTTTAAGTTGATAAACCACAGAGCCGGAGATCAAGACATCTTAAAGAAACAAAGAAGATAAACTGCATACATCCCAGGAAGTCTGTTATCTCACTAAAAGCTCACACCTCCCAAAGAAACTGTCGAATAAACTCAGTTGCAACTGAGAAGGGGATTCCTGCCTTCAATCCTTCAAGATCCAGAGGACCAGAGAGGTGTCTTGCTGGCAGGAGAGGGGTGCAAAGAGGTTGGGAAGTAGAAGTGAAGTGTAAATTATCTTCTAAGCTTAATGAGTATGTAACAGTTTGAGAGGATACTTAAGCTCACAGAAAAGTGAATAGGATTGCGCCTCTAGCTGATTGCTAAGCGCCCAGCGCTGTATTTGCCTTTGTTCTACTAATAAATGTTCAATACTTTGTTGCTAAAATTTTTAGCTTGTTAATTCATTTACTTCAGTAGGAATTATTTTACTTCTCATTCTCGTGCTCTGATTTGTTTGATAATAAATTCAATTAATTTCCCAATTCAGGTGTGTTGTGCCCATGACCAGTGAATGAACTCCCCTTGCTCTTATCTTATCCACGAGCCTTTCCTTGTGTGTTCTGTTACTGCCCAGGTTGAGGGGGGAGTGACAGAGAGGTTTTGGCCTCTCTCAGGCATCCCCTGCTCCATCCCGGACTCAGCCGCAGCTCCCAGCGCCTTCAGCTCCCGGTCACACGGAGCTGCGGGCGGTTCAGGGCAGCCGCGGTTCCGTGGCCTCCTGCCCGGGCCGGGCCCAGCGCCGGGGCCGTTCCTGCTCCGACTGTTCCTGGAGGCACCGCCCGGGGCCCCACGGGAAAAGGGCCGCGACTCCGTGCAGAGCCCGCTCCTAGCCCCGATTGTTTGATTCTGCCGCCGCTGCCGTTCTCGCAGAACCGGGCGAGTGGCCACTGCCACTCTGCATTTCCTGCGTCGGCGTCACCGGGATCGGAGCATCTCTGGAGCCCCGGGAGCGGCAGCAGCGGCCGGAGCCCGGTGAGGCGGCGGCGGAGCTCGGAGGCGGCCCCAGCGCAGGTGGGAGCCGCGCTCGGTTGTGCCGGGGCTCGGGGCTCGCTGCGGGCCGAGGGGGCGGCAGGGGGCTCTGGCGGGTTGGTTCTGCCGTGTCCGCGCCGTGTTGCCCCTGGCCTGAGGGCGCTGCGGGAGCGGCTGCCCGCGCTCTCCTTCCCGCTGCTGCCTCGGCAGGAGCCGGTGCCGGAGCAGCGCTGGCTCGTCCCGGTTCCTGTCGGTAGCACAGAGGTGGCTGCCCCGTCCCCGCGACTGTTCCCGGACCTGCGGGACCGACCTTGCAGCCACATCGGCTACCGGGAGGTGTCCGTGCCCCGGGCAGGTGTGGGATGGGATGAGCTTTAAGGACTCTTTCAGGCACCCCAAAACAGCTCTGGCAATGAATGACGCAGGCGGTCGGTGGAGGCGTTCTTATCTGGTTGTGGAGCCACCTAAATTCTGCTTTCTTTGTCAGGAGCCACCTCCTGTTCCCAGGCAGGGACTCAAGGCAGCGGTGGCAGCGCTCGGTGTCCCTGGGCTCCAACCCGCCAGGGCAGGGGATGCAGGGGACAATGCTGAGCCCCCTCAGGGCTGCCGGTCCTTCTCCCTCGGGAGGCTGAGCCCGACCCGCAGCTGCCCCGTGCCGGCACTCGGCAGCTCCCAGGCGTTGTCCCCGCCTGTCCCGGCCCGGAGCTCGTCTGCAGCAGCTGCAGAGCCAGAGGGGGCCGGGGCTGCGGGGTCCGGGCCGGGCCCGGAGCTCCCGGAGGCTGCGCTTGTGTCCGCAGTTGCTGCCGCAGCGTCCCCGGGGAGCAGGGACAGGGCAGGACTGAGCCGGCACCGCCTTCCTGAGCCTGGGGAACCGCAGGGCCGGGAGCAGCTGTGCCTGTCATCATGGCCTCATCAACCTGCCATCACCGTGCTTGTCAAAGTGCTCCCGAGGCTGATCTGAGAAAGGCTTTTTCAGCACCCCTCATGTCTTGGGGGTCAGGTGCTGTTTGTTCCAAGCAGAGAGATGCCAGCTGTGAGCTGGAGGAGAGGGAATTCTGTTCCATTCATGGGGTTGTGAAGGATCTCCTTCGTCCCCAGAGAGGGTCGGCAGCCAGGGTTACACACTTGCCTCAGTCACAGGAAGCCACTTGTCACAAGCAGGAAGGTGCCACTTGTGAGTGTGCAGTGAGAGAAGATCCGGAGAAAGGCTTCTGCTCCAGTGATGGGAGTGTGAAGGAGCCCTGGGTCCTCAGAACAGATCAGCACGCAGGAATAAACTGAAAAGAACCCTTGGAGGATTTCTGGGTGAGTGCAGGGCCAGTGCTGTGGCCTGTAGGGAGGGGACAGTGTCAGCCCAGGAGCACGGGGCTGGCAGGGCTGTGGCTGTTTCCAGGGCTCTGGAAGAGGCCTCGTGCTCTGCTCGGCCCCGTGGCAGTGGCAGGGCCCGACATCCCCAGCTGCCCCCAGCCCTGGGCAGATCTCTTCCTGCCACAGGCTGTCCCCTGCCCCTGGCCAGTCCCTCCTGTGGCTCTTTCCTGCTCCAGGTGAGTGGATCAGATCCCATCGCCTGCTCACCTTGCTGCTGCTGATTCTGCTCCTGCTCCTGGCTTTGGGGGTGGCCTTGGCTGTGCAGTCAGGTAAGGGAGGGGCAGCTGCCTCAGCCCAGCCCCTCGGGGCAGAATGGGGTCCCTGCAGCCTGTGCAGGGCAATCCTCAGACCTTCTCCCCCTCGCTGTCCAGCAGGAAGCTGTGGTAAAACTCCAGTTAGCCCAGTTGCACCTGTGGCTCCGGTGCTGCTGGCCTGTCCCAGGGGCTGGGTCGGGTACCGCGGGGTCTGCTACTTCCTCTCGAGGGATCAGGGGACCTGGAATCAGGGTCAGGCTCGGTGCTCCGAGCTCGGGGCCTCCCTGGCCATGCTCAAGGATGAGGAAATGGTGAGTGAGGGGCTGCGGGGGCTGTGGGGTGGCACAGGGGAGCCTGGGGGGCTCCTGGGCCGGGCTCGGTGCTCGTAGGGCCGGGGGTGCAGCCCTGCCCCGGGGCGTTGCAGAGAAGGAGCCCCGGGGTGCGGGGGAGCCCCGGGCGTGCGTCCCCCGAGGGGCCGGGGCAGCTCCCACTGCCGGCTCCTCTCTCCTGCCCAGGAGTTCCTCTTCCCCCTCAGTGGGAGCGTGCATCACT
Source organism: Lycocorax pyrrhopterus obiensis (assembly GCA_014706295.1). NCBI lineage: Eukaryota > Metazoa > Chordata > Aves > Passeriformes > Paradisaeidae > Lycocorax > Lycocorax pyrrhopterus. Next base: position 1,321,459 of record JACSVZ010000032.1, read on the forward strand.
GCCTCGGGCTGCGCAGACGGGCCAGGGGCTGCACTGGGGGGACGGCAGCAGCTTCAACTCCTCGTGAGTCCCACGGAACCGGGCAGGGCCTGGGGGGCACGGGCAGGGCCTGGGGGGGACAAGGCTGCTGGGACTGCCCCTTGGAGGCAGCACTTGTCTCATCCTGCTGCTGGAGGGGACGGGGTCACCACGTCTTTCTCTGCTCCTCCTTGCAGCTTTCCGGTCGTTGGCAATGCACAGTGTGTGTACCTGGCTGACAACAAACTCAGGAGTGGGACCTGCTCAAATCCGCGGCCGTATCTCTGCAGCAGGGCCCAAACTCCCCTCTAACAGGGCATGCAGAGAGGACCTTCTCCGTGCTGGGAAGGCTCAGCTTCACCTCTTCCCCCCCAGCACGGGGATGTCCTTCCTCAGCCGCAGCGTCTGCCTTGCACTGACTCTCAGGGTCACCTCAGTGCCACTTTGCAGGGTCACCTCAGTGCCTGGTCTCATGAAAGCTCAGTTTTTGTTCTGAGTGCCTGGTGTGAAGGAGATGAAGCTGCAGGAAGAGGAGATGATGTGGAAGCCGATGTGTGGCTGCCTGGGCTGCGGCTGGGGGTTTCTTGCTCCTTCTACAACAATCCCAGAACTGATCCTGTTTCTCTAACACCACATATTTATCCCCTGAACCTGAATACCGACATTTATATAACCTGTGGATATAGCCCTGAAACATTTGCTGCTAAATTACTGTGACCTGCCTTAGAGCAGGGTACTAATAATGCCAAGGTTGTGATTTGACCCCACATGGGCCACACTATTAAGAGTTGGACTCAATCCTTGTGGGTCCTTTCCTGTTGGAGTGAAAGCCCCTCTGGACTCAGGCCCAGAGCAAAGCCAAAGCACAGGGGTTGAATTAAAACCTTTAGATAAGCTGAGATACATGAAGTCACACCAAAGTGAAACAGAAATACAGATTTTTAACTTTTAGTAGAAATATATGTTCAGGGCTTTAAACATTGAAAAGCTGCAGCAGAGACCTTAAAACACAGTTTTTATTGCAGCAGTGTTACCTTTTCACAGAATTTTTTACTTTAGACAAAATATAGATTGAACTGTACTGCTCACATTTTTTAGATAGAGTGTTCACATAAACAATAAGAGCTGATAGAAACTGTATATGCAAATCTGTGTAATACCTATGTAATATTTGTGTAAGATTTATGACTGTTAGAATTAGACCAGGATAGGTTAAGAAAAGAAAAACTAGAATCGTGTGTTTATCTTACTGGTCACTTAGCAAATATAATCCACACTTCTGTAAGAAAAAAATTACTGCTACTACTATTCCTATTACTGTCACTGTTACTACTATTATAGAAGAAGCTCTTTTCTGCCTGCTGTTTGCCTGCTGTTGCTGCTGCTCGGCCTTATCATGTAACCCCCTTCGAACGCTGCCTTCAAGAAGCTAAGACAATATGAAATAAAGAACTTAGCAGAACAGCAGCCTCCTCTGCTCTCTTACCCTGGTCAGAGAGGCAAGGGTACCCCATCAAAAGCTCAAGAGGGGACAGAGCTGGAGCAGCGCACGAAGCTCTTCCCGCACTCGAGGCACTTGCAGGGCTTCCCTTACCAGTGCCTCCGTAGGTGTTTGGTCAAGTCAAAGCTCCTGGAGAAGCTCTTCCCACACTCGGGACACTCGTAGGGCCTCTCCCTGGTGTGGATGCGCCGGTGCCTGATGAGGTGGGAGTTGTGTTTGAAGCCCTTCCTGCAGTCGGCGCAGCGGAAGGGCCTCTCCTCCGTGTGAATCCGCTCATGTATGAGGAGATCGGGGCTCCTTGGAAACCTCTTCCCACACTCCCCACACTCGTAGGGCCTCTCCCCAGTGTGGGGGCGCTGGTGTTCCCTCAGGTGGGAGCTCTGCCCAAAGCTCTTCCCACATTCCAAGCAGCTGTAGGGCCGTTCCCCGGTGTGCACCACCTGGTGCTTGATAAGACCAGAGTTCCGGCTGAAGTGCTTCCCACATTCCCCACACTCGTAGGGCCGTTCCCCGGTGTGGATCCTCTGGTGCTGGATCAGACTGGAGGTGTCTCTGAAGCCCTTCCCACATTCCCCACACTCGTAGGGCTTTTCCCCAGTGTGGATCTTCTGGTGATGGATCAGGTTGGAGCTCCGGCTGAAGCCCTTCCCACACTCTCCACACTCATAGGGCTTTTCCCCAGTGTGGATCCTTCTGGTGATGGATCAGGTGGGATCTCCACCTGAAGCCCTTCCCACACTCCCACACTCGTAGGGCCTTCTCCCCAGTGTGGATCCTCTGGTGTTCCATCAGCTTGGAGCTCCACCTGAAGCCCTTCCCACGTTCCAAAGCACTTGTCGGGCTTTCTCCCCAGCCTGAGGCTTCTCCCACCAGCTCCAAGCTCCCGCCTGGATCTCCGGCCGCCCTTCCCGGCACAGGGGGGCTCTTTCCCTCCTTGCATCTCTGTGGGCTCGTTTGCAGCCCCTCTTGTGGCGCATCTCCGGGGCTTTTCCTCCTCCTCCATCCGGCCACACCTTGGAATGACAAATCCTGGTTGGGGGGAGGAACAAGGGGTGAGCACCTTGGGCGGGGTTCCCTCCCACCAGATCCATCTCTGAACTCGCCGAAGGTTTTGTGTCCATAAGAACCCAAAGCAGAACATTCAGCCCAAAAAACCCTCCCAGCAGTTCCCCCTCTCTGATCTCTCCACTTTGGGTTCGAGGGTCTCCCTTTCCTGGGCTGATGGGGATCCCCCAATCCAAAATCCTGCTTAGCGATGATCCGGGGGGTTTTGGGGTCCCTTCTTCCCTGACTCTCCAGGTATCCAGGGATCCCAGGGGTCCCCCTTATCCAGGCTCCCCCCCTCCAGGCTGTCAGGGGTTCCCAGCTCCAGGATCGCCCTCTCCCCTCACCCCACCCGGGGCTCTGGCGTTCCCCTCCACCGCTCTCCCGGGGGGGCCCAAGACCGATGTCCCCCTCCCACCCCGGCACCGGGACGGAGCCCCCAGACTGCTGCTCAGCCAAGGTCCTGCTCAATTCCTCAACTTCCAGAAGAAGAACAAACCCTTAACAGAACCATGGACATCGTTTCCTATACAAAAGGGGAGAATGTTGAGGTAGTTTGCACATTTTCCCAGAGGTAATTAAGGACATGGACGCCCAGCAGGGGTAAAAAGGGAAGTCCAGAAGGGGTCTCAGCAACAGGGGACGGATGGTGTTGGTGTGCTGGGAAGGATTGGTTGAAGGGAGTGTGCAGGAATATGGTTAAGGCAAACAGCAGCAGGAGGAATCTATGTGGTAAGAAAGAAAAAGGAAGGTGGAAAAGGAGGAAGAGAGAAATAGTGAGGACTGGGATGTTTTTCAGCACCATCTTATCC
>JACSVZ010000032.1:1324933-1346238 GCA_014706295.1 Lycocorax pyrrhopterus obiensis
ACGCATGGCTGAAGGGGAGATGGCAGCTGTCAGTCGGGAGGTGAGGGATCCTGCTTGTGCTTCCCATGGCTTGGACACGATGCTCCTTCCAAGCAGGGCCTGAGAACAGGAGTGGCTCCATGCTCAGAGCTTTGTTTCTGTGTTGTTTTTATGAGCTGGAGAAGAAAGAGCCTCTGAAGTGAACGGCCTGCCAGTGTCACTGCACTTCTACTCTGTTCTTGTCCTCTTTCCTGCTGCTGTTGTGGGACTCTCTGTCTTATTTGGATTTGATTTGCTGTTCTCAGCTGTGCCTTGAACCATTTGCCCGGAGCTTGTCTGCACTGCACTCCTGGCCTGTCACAGCAAAGCTGCTGCTGGCAGAATTCTAAACTGTCCTTTCTTGTGTGATATATTCCGGCCATTGATTTCTACCCTCGTGTTTCTTGTTCTCTCTCAGTGTCTGCAGGGCCTGGATTTCCTCCATTCGAACCGGTGATCCACAGAGATCTGAAGAGCTCCAACATCCTTCTGGGAACGGACGGCTCTGTCCAAGCTGGGTGGGTGTTCCTGGTCAGGCACGGCGCTCCCGGGCTGCGGGTGTGGGGCTGCTTCCCAGTGACGGCCAGAGCCCCACAAGTGCTGCTGGGGGCAGTGCCCGGCCCCTGCTGCCAGCTGAGAGCGGCTGCCCCGTGCAGAGAGCTCAGGAGAGGAGGCAGGGTGTCAGCAGTGGCTTTGCTCTGGCTGTGGCCCTTCCAGAGGGGCGGGAGTTGGAATCTGAAGCTTCAAGGGTCACCTAAAAGCCACTGCTGAAAGCTGAGGGTTCCTTTAAGGGTCCACTTCCATCTTTCCTTGGCTACAGCCCTGAGGACTTTTGCAGCTGGATTCAGCACTGCATTCTCAGACTGAGAGTGGGCAATCTTTGTGCTTGGTTTCCTCATTCCAGCTGCCTTTGACAGTGTTTGTTTCTGTCCTCAGCTGATTTTGGCCTCTGCGCTCAGCTCAGCCCTGAGCAGGAGCGGCGGAGCTCCATGGTGGGCACTGCTCACTGGATGGCCCCAGAAGTTGTGACCAGTTCTCCTTATGGCCCCAAGGTGGACATCTGGTCCTTGGGCATTGTGACCATCGAGATGGTGGAAGGAGAACCTCCTTACTTCGGGCAAACGGGGGCCATGGTAAGAGGCAAATTTCCCAGATTTGCAGAGGCCTGTGAGCACAGAGTGACCCTGCACTGGGAGGAGCAGCTGGAGGTCTCTGCTCCTTGGGAAGGGAATTCCCAGAGGACTCCAGCCTGGACACAGACAAATATTCTGCAGTCCCCAGAATTTGCTTTGGGTTTTAACTTGTTGCAGCTCTTCTGTCTGTGAGGATGGCCTGAAAACATGAAGCCAGAGCATCAGCTCTAATGTTATCTTGCAAAAAACCCCAAACCAACCCCAAAAGCCACACCCAAACCCAACAAGTTTTCTGAAGGAGTTTCTAAAAGAGGTTCTGGGAGATGAACTCCCCCTGACTCTTCTCACTGGGAAACTTGTCTAAAACATGAAGATGATTGTTTAACATCCCCACAGTCGAACATATTTCTTTCCTTGCCCAAGCTACTTTCTCCATGTCACCAAGCCTGAGCTTTCAGCAACCCAAACCTCGGGTTTCTTGCCTGGCAGTTTCTGGGATGGGACATCATGAATGCATTCACTTGAGTGTCAGTGGCACTGCAGGGATGCATCTGATGTAAGAATCCTTTGAAATAACACAGGCAGACCACAGTGACTCTTGCAAATGGCCTGTAGAGCTGGTGTCCGTATTTGGAGAAGCAAAATGGGCTATTTCTGATGGAGGTTCCTACTGACAAAGTCAGCCAATGAAATTGGCTCTCAAGGCAACATCATTTGGATGTTGGAATGGCTGTGGCTGCATCAGGGTTTGGCTTTTTTGGCTGGAATAGAAAAATGAGCTCTGAACAGCAACTCAGCCAGGGAGGAAACTGCCCCTGGAGACTGGGGCTGAGAAGCCGGGGTCGATGTGAGCACTCGTGGCTGTGAAGGAAGCTGGCAGAGCGCTGTGTTTGCTTCTCCTGCAGGCTCGCTGTCTGATCCGGCAGAACGGGACCCCGCAGCTGCAGGAGCCCAGGCGCCTGTCGGCTCTGCTGCGGGACTTCCTCGAGTGCAGCCTGGAGCCGGACGAGGAGCGGCGCTGGTCTGCCCAGGAGCTGCTGCAGGTGAATGCGGAGCAGCTGCAGGGGAAACAGCAGCGCGAGGGAGGGGTTTTCTTGTGGGGCCCCCCTCCGATAATCTCCAGTCTCGCTGCTTTTCACATGCAAAGGCAGCAGAATCCTCGCCTGGTTTGGCTTGGCAGGGTCCTTTCGAGGTCACCTGGAGCAGGTGCCCCGCAAGGAGCAGGGACATCTTCAAGCAGATCAGGTGGCTCAGAGCCCTGCCTGACCTGAGCTTGGATGTTTCCAGGGAGGAGGCACCTCCCACATCTCTGGGCACCCTCTGTCAGTGTTTCCCCACTCTCCCCCTGAAAAAATTCTTCCTCAGATCTAAGCTGAGCCTGCTTCCCTCTCCTGACTTTCAAACCATTCCCCTTTGTCCTGTTGCAACAGAGCCTGTGAGGAACTTGACTTTGGAAAGTAACAGTTCATTTCTTTCTTTTTTATCCTTTGGGCAGCACCCATTTTTATCATCAGCCAAGCCTCTCTCCAGCCTGACCCCTCTCATCACCGCAGCAAAGCAATTGAGGGAGCAGCGGAGGACGTGAAGCACTCAGGAACAGCTTTTCGTTATAGTAGTTAGGACAAATGATTAGTTATGGTAGTTAGCACTGCTAGTTAGTTATGATAGTTAGGACAGCCTGTTAGTCATAGCAGTTTTCTGAATAAAAACTCTGTTAAGCCTCATGTCCCTTGACGTGTCCCTTCCTTGTCCCCCTGTGACTCAGCTGCCCGGAGCAATGCGAGGGGAGAGCGGGCCCAGCCTTGCCCAGAGCTGAGCCCCGGCAGAGCCCCGGCAGAGCCCAGAGCAGCCTCAGCATCTGCAGAGTCAGCCTGGAAGGAGGCGCCTGGAGCCTCCTCGACTGCAGCCGACTCTTGGTTACAAACCGTGTGCGGTGGAAAATGCCACTGGTTCTGCAAGAGGGCAGAGGGGGCCCGGGGAAGGCCCAAGTGCTCCCTGCGAGGGAAAAACCCGCCCAGTGCTGGAGAAAAACCACGCCTTTTTCCCGTCCCACATCGGCCAAAACATTGAATCCTAAACCAAGTCAAAGAGGGGCAGGGCAGGAGCCCAGGCCCTTCCGCCCCTGCAAACCAAAGCGTCCCTCGCACGGCTCTGAGCCCCGGCGCTGGTGGCCCCGCGGCTGTTGGCTTCTGTCGGGCTCGCTGCCGCCAGCCCAGGCCCAGCCCGGGACAGGGCGGGCGCTGGAGGCTGCGGGCGGGGAGATGCGATCCCGGGACACGCATTTGGTGGCACCTGCGAGCGTGAGCAGGGGAGGGGCTCCGGCAGTGACGGGGGAAAGGAACAAGGTGAATGGGACTTAACAAACAAACCTTGTGAATCTGCTTTAGACAGGGCCAGGGAGCTGTAGATAGGAAGTAACGAAAGAAACGATCACTTCTAGAAAATGTTACTGATTGACATGGACTGCTGCTCAGCCAAGGCCGTGTTAAATTCCTGAACTTAGAGAACGACAAAGACTCAGAAGAACCATGAATATTGTTTAGTTTTACTTAAAAAAAAAAAGCGTATGCGTATATATGGGAGGGGGAAAATGCAGTGGGCGGATGGGGAAGTCTGAACCTTCCAAGGAACAGTCCCGGGGACGGGGCAGCCACCTCTGTGCTACCGACAGGAACCGGGACGAGCCAGCGCTGCTCCGGCACCGGCTCCTGCCGAGGCAGCAGCGGGAAGGAGAGCGCGGGCAGCCGCTCCCGCAGCGCCCTCAGGCCAGGGGCAACACGGCGCGGACACGGCAGAACCAACCCGCCAGAGCCCCCTGCCGCCCCCTCGGCCCGCAGCGAGCCCCGAGCCCCGGCACAACCGAGCGCGGCTCCCACCTGCGCTGGGGCCGCCTCCGAGCTCCGCCGCCGCCTCACCGGGCTCCGGCCGCTGCCGCCGCTCCCGGGCCCGCACAGACGCTCCGCCAATGCCGCCTCTGCTGCGCCACGGCCGCCCTGGGGGCGCCACCGGCGCCGGGCTCCGCCCCGCTCCCACCAATCCGAAAGCGAGAACCAGGACTGACGGCAGCATCGGCCAATCGCAGCGAGGGGCGGGCTCTGCACACGGCACGGAACCCCCTCCCTTTCCCTGCCCCCCGGCATTGCTCGGAAACCTCGGCTGAGGAGCGGCCCCGGCGCTGGGCCCGGCCCGGGCAGGAGGCCACGGAACCGCGGCTGCCCTGAACCGCCCGGAGCTCCGTGTGACCTGGAGCTGAAGGCGCTGGGAACTGCGGCTGAGTCCGGGATGGAGCGGGGACCCACCTGCAGCCCCGGCAGGAGCCCAGGCCGGAGCGGGGGATGCCTGAGAGAGGCCCCGAGCCCGTGGGAAGCCCCTGCAGAGCCATGGAAGTGGCTCCTGGCGGGACTCGGGAGCCCGTGGGGGATCCCCGCTGGAGCAGCCTGTTCCTGAGGGACTGTGTCCCGTGGCAGGGACCCGAGGCTGGAGCAAGGACAAGGATTCCTGTCCCTGAGGGGGAGGCAGTGCCATGACCTGACTGTGACCCCCATCCCCTGTGCCCCTGGGTGGGGAGGAGGGAGGGAATGGGGGATAAAGGGAAGTCCGGGAAGGAGGGAAGGGTGAAGGGAAAGTGTTTTTGTAGTGTGAAAAATGAGTGGATGATAAATGTTGGCTTTTGAATATAATAGGATAACATTTACAAGTAATAATGTACTAGGTAGAAATAATGTTAAGGTAAAATATAGTAGAAACAAGGTTAGCGTGAATTGTAACTTCGAAATAGTTGTAATAAACTGAGAAACGTAGTAGTGAATACATAGTGATAAATGTTCTTTAAGTTGATAAACCACAGAGCCGGAGATCAAGACATCTTAAAGAAACAAAGAAGATAAACTGCATACATCCCAGGAAGTCTGTTATCTCACTAAAAGCTCACACCTCCCAAAGAAACTGTCGAATAAACTCAGTTGCAACTGAGAAGGGGATTCCTGCCTTCAATCCTTCAAGATCCAGAGGACCGGAGAGGTGTCTTGCTGGCAGGAGAGGGGTGCAAAGAGGTTGGGAAGTAGAAGTGAAGTGTAAATTATCTTCTAAGCTTAATGAGTGTGTAACAGTTTGAGAGGATACTTAAGCTCACAGAAAAGTGAATAGGATTGCGCCTCTAGCTGATTGCTAAGCGCCCAGCGCTGTATTTGCCTTTGTTCTACTAATAAATGTTCAATACTTTGTTGCTAAAATTTTTAGCTTGTTAATTCATTTACTTCAGTAGGAATTATTTTACTTCTCATTCTCGTGCTCTGATTTGTTTGATAATAAATTCAATTAATTTCCCAATTCAGGTGTGTTGTGCCCATGACCAGTGAATGAACTCCCCTTGCTCTTATCTTATCCACGAGCCTTTCCTTGTGTGTTCTGTTACTGCCCAGGTTGAGGGGGGAGTGACAGAGAGGTTTTGGCCTCTCTCAGGCATCCCCTGCTCCATCCCGGACTCAGCCCCAGCTCCCAGCGCCTTCAGCTCCCGGTCACACGGAGCTGCGGGCGGTTCAGGGCAGCCGCGGTTCCGTGGCCTCCTGCCCGGGCCGGGCCCAGCGCCGGGGCCGTTCCTGCTCCGACTGTTCCTGGAGGCACCGCCCGGGGCCCCACGGGAAAAGGGCCGCGAGTCTGTGCAGAGCCCGCTCCTGGCCCCGATTGTTTGATTCTGCCGCCGCTGCCGTTCTCGCAGAACCGGGCGAGTGGCCACTGCCACTCTGCATTTCCTGCGTCGGCATCACCGGGATCGGAGCATCTCTGGAGCCCCGGGAGCGGCAGCAGCGGCCGGAGCCCGGTGAGGCGGCGGCGGAGCTCGGAGGCGGCCCCAGCGCTCGGTTGTGCCGGGGCTCGGGGCTCGCTGCGGGCCGAGGGGGCGGCAGGGGGCTCTGGCGGGTTGGTTCTGCCGTGTCCGCGCCGTGTTGCCCCTGGCCTGAGGGCGCTGCGGGAGCGGCTGCCCGCGCTCTCCTTCCCGCTGCTGCCTCGGCAGGAGCCGGTGCCGGAGCAGCGCTGCCTCGTCCCGGTTCCTGTCGGTAGCACAGAGGTGGCTGCCCCGTCCCCGCGACTGTTCCCGGACCTGCGGGACCGACCTTGCAGCCACATCGGCTACCGGGAGGTGTCCGTGCCCCGGGCAGGTGTGGGACGGGATGAGCTTTAAGGACTCTTTCAGGCACCCAAAACAGCTCTGGCAATGAATGACGCAGGCGGTCGGTGGAGGCGTTCTTATCTGGTTGTGGAGCCACCTAAATTCTGCTTTCTTTGTCAGGAGCCACCTCCTGTTCCCAGGCAGGGACTCAAGGCAGCGGTGGCAGCACTCGGTGTCCCTGGGCTCCAACCCGCCAGGGCTGGGGATGCAGGGGACAATGCTGAGCCCCCTCAGGGCTGCTGGTTCTTCTCCCTCGGGAGGCTGAGCCCGACCCGCAGCTGCCCCGTGCCGGCACTCGGCAGCTCCCACGCGTTGTCCCCGCCTGTCCCGGCCCGGAGCTCGTCTGCAGCAGCTGCAGAGCCAGAGGGGGCCGGGGCTGCGGGGGCCGGGCCGGGCCCGGAGCTCCCGGAGGCTGCGCTTGTGTCCGCAGTTGCTGCCGCAGCGTCCCCGGGGAGCAGGGACAGGGCAGGACTGAGCCGGCACCGCCTTCCTGAGCCTGGGGAACCGCAGGGCCGGGAGCAGCTGTGCCTGTCATCATGGCCTCATCAACCTGCCATCACCGTGCTTGTCAAAGTGCTCCCGAGGCTGATCTGAGAAAGGCTTTTTCAGCACCCCTCATGTCTTGGGGGTCAGGTGCTGTTTGTTCCAAGCAGAGAGATGCCAGCTGTGAGCTGGAGGAGAGGGAATTCTGTTCCATTCATGGGGTTGTGAAGGATCTCCTTCGTCCCCAGAGAGGGTCGGCAGCCAGGGTTACACACTTGCCTCAGGCACAGGAAGCCACTTGTCACAAGCAGGAAGGTGCCACTTGTGAGTGTGCAGTGAGAGAAGATCCGGAGAAAGGCTTCTGCTCCAGTGATGGGAGTGTGAAGGAGCCCCTGGGTCCTCAGAACAGATCAGCACGCAGGAATAAACTGAAAAGAACCCTTGGAGGATTTCTGGGTGAGTGCAGGGCCAGTGCTGTGGCCTGTAGGGAGGGGACAGTGTCAGCCCAGGAGCACGGGGCTGGCAGGGCTGTGGCTGTTTCCAGGGCTCTGGAAGAGGCCTCGTGCTCTGCTCGGCCCTGTGGCAGTGGCAGGGCCCGACATCCCCAGCTGCCCCCAGCCCTGGGCAGATCTCTTCCTGCCACAGGCTGTCCCCTGCCCCTGGCCAGTCCCTCCAGCGGCTCTTTCCTGCTCCAGGTGAGTGGATCAGATCCCATCCCCTGCTCACCTTGCTGCTGCTGATTCTGCTCCTGCTCCTGGCTTTGGGGGTGGCCTTGGCTGTGCAGTCAGGTAAGGGAGGGGCAGCTGCCTCGGCCCAGCCCCTCGGGGCAGAGCGGGGTCCCTGCAGCCTGTGCAGGGCAATCCTCAGACCTTCTGCCCCTCGCTGTCCAGCAGGAAGCTGTGGTAAAACTCCAGTTAGCCCAGTTGCACCTGTGGCTCCGGTGCTGCTGGCCTGTCCCAGGGGCTGGGTCAGGTACCGCGGGGTCTGCTACTTCCTCTCGAGGGATCAGGGGAGCTGGGATCAGGGGCAGGCTCGGTGCTCCGAGCTCGGGGCCTCCCTGGCCGTGCTCAAGGATGAGGAAATGGTGAGTGAGGGGCTGCGGGGGCTGTGGGGTGGCACAGGGGAGCCTGGGGGGCTCCTGGGCCGGGCTCGGTGCTCGTAGGGCCAGGGGTGCAGCCCTGCCCCGGGGCCTCGCAGAGAAGGAGCCCCGGGGTGCGGGGGAGCCCCGGGCGCGCGTCCCCCCGAGGGGCCGGGGCAGCTCCCACTGCCGGCTCCTCTCTCCTGCCCAGGAGTTCCTCTTCCCCCTCAGCGGGAGCGTGCATCACTGCCTCGGGCTGCGCAGACGGGGCCAGGGGCTGCACTGGGGGGACGGCAGCAGCTTCAACTCCTCGTGAGTCCCGGGAAGCCGGGCAGGGCCTGGGGGGCACGGGCAGGGCCCGGGGGGGACAAGGCTGCTGGGACTGCCCCTTGGAGGCAGCACTTGTCTCATCCTGCTGCTGGAGGGGATGGGGTCACCACGTCTTTCTCTGCTCCTCCTTGCAGCTTTCCGGTCGTTGGCAATGCACAGTGTGTGTACCTGGCTGACAACAAACTCAGGAGTGGGACCTGCTCAAATCCGCGGCCGTATCTCTGCAGCAGGGCCCAAACTCCCCTGTAACAGGGCATGCAGAGAGGACGTTCTCCGTGCTGGGCAGGCTCAGCTTCGCCTCTTCCCCCCCAGCACGGGGATGCCCTTCCTCAGCCGCAGCGTCTGCCTTGCACTGACTCTCAGGGTCACCTCAGTGCCACTTTGCAGGGGCACCTCAGTGCCTGGTCTCATGAAAGCTCAGTTTTTGTTCTGAGTGCCTGGTGTGAAGGAGATGAAGCTGCAGGAAGAGGAGATGATGTGGAAGCTGATGTGTGGCTGCCTGCACTGGGGCTGGGGGTTTCTTGCTCCTTCTACAACAATCCCAGAACTCATCCTGTTTCTCTAACACCACATATTTATCCCCTGAACCTGAATACAGACATTCATATAACCTGTGGATATAGCCCTGAAACATTTGCTGCTAAATTACTGTGACCTGCCTTAGAGCAGGGTACTAATAATGCCAAGGTTGTGATTTGACCCCACATGGGCCACACTATTAAGAGTTGGACTCAATCCTTGTGGGTCCCTTCCTGTTGGAGTGAAAGCCCCTCTGGACTCAGGCCCAGAGCAAAGCCAAAGCACAGGGGTTGAATTAAAACCTTTAGATAAGCTGAGATACATGAAGTCACACCAAAGTGAAATAGAAATACAGATTTTTAACTTTTAGTAGAAATATATGTTCAGGGCTTTAAACATTGAAAAGCTGCAGCAGAGACCTTAAAACACAGTTTTTATTGCAGCAGTGTTACCTTTTCACAGAATTTCTTTACTTTAGACAAAATACAGATAGAACTGTACTGCTCACATTTTTTAGATAGAGTGTTCACATAAACAATAAGAGCTGATAGAAACTGTATACGCAAATCTGTGTAATACCTATGTAATATTTGTGTAAGATTTACAACTGTTAGAATTAGACTAGGATAGGTTAAGAAAAGAAAAACTAGAATTGTGTGTTAATCTTATTGGTCACTTAACAAATATAATCCACACTTATGTAAGAAAAAAATTACTATTACTGCTACTACTATTCCTGTCACTGTTACTACTATTACAGAAGAAGCTGTTTTCTGCCTGCTGTTTGCCTGCTGCTGCTGTTGCTGCTGCTCAGCCTTATCGTGTAACCCCCTTCAAACTCTGCCTTCAAGAAGCTATGAGACTATGAATAAAGAACTTAGCAGAACAGCAGCCTCCTCTGCTCTCTTACCCTTGTCCGAGAAGGAAGGGTACCCCATCAAAAGCTCAACAGGGATCAATAGTCAACAAATCCACTCTCCGCAATGAATTCCTGATGTTGGTCTGTGTCCCTATGGATATTCCTGCCCCTGGGTTCATCCAGGTGCCCACTGGGAGCCAGGAAGATGTGGAGCCACCCAGCCAGGTGTCCTCCCAACACAGATCACCAGGACCACGGATCACCAGGGCTCTGCCCAATGGGGCTCTGCCCACTGGGGATCATCCAACGCTGATCCTCCCATGGGGATGGAGCTGGAGCAGCGCACGAAGCTCTCCTCGCACTCGGGGCACTCGCAGGGCTTCCCTTACCGGTGCCTCCGTTGGTGTTGGGTCAAGGCAGAGCTGCTGGAGAAGCTCTTCCCACACTCGGGACACTCGTAGGGCCTCTCCCCGGTGTGGATGCGCCGATGGGTGATGAGGTGGGAGTTTTGCTTGAAGCCCTTCCCGCAGTCAGGGCAGCGAAATGGCCTCTCCTCTGTGTGAATCCGCTCATGTATGAGGAGATCGGGGCTCCTTGGAAACCTCTTCCCACACTCCCCACACTCGTAGGGCCTCTCCCCGGTGTGGGTGCGCTGGTGTTCCCTCAGGTGGGAGCTCTGCCCAAAGCTCTTCCCACATTCCAAGCAGCTGTAGGGCCGTTCCCCGGTGTGGACCACCTGGTGCTTGATAAGACCAGAGTTCCGGCTGAAGTGCTTCCCACATTCTCCACACTCGTAGGGCCGTTCCCCAGTGTGGATCCTCTGGTGCTGGATCAGACTGGAGGTGTCTCTGAAGCTCTTCCCACATTCCCCACACTCATAGGGCTTTTCCCCAGTGTGGATCTTCTGGTGATGGATCAGGATGGAGCTCCGGCTGAAGCCCTTCCCACACTCCCCACACTCGTAGGGCTTTTCCCCAGTGTGGATCCTCTGGTGTTCCATCAGCTTGGAGCTCCACCTGAAGCCCTTCCCACATTCCAAGCACTTGTGGGGCTTCTCCCCACCCTGAGGCTTCTCCACCAGCTCCAAGCTCCGCCTGGATCTCCGGCCGCCTTCCCGACACAGGGGGGCTCTTTCCTCCTTGGATCTCTGTGGGCTGCGTTTGCAGCCCCTCCTCGTGCGGCATCTCCGGGGATTTTCCTCCTCCTCCATCCGGCCACGCCTTGAGAATGACAAATCCTGGTCTGGGGGGAGGAACAAGGGGTGAGCACCTTGGGCTGGGGGTTCCTCCTGCCCAGGTCCATCTCTGAAACTCGCCGAAGGTTTTGTGTCCATAAGAACCCCAAAGCAGAACGATTCAGCCCAAAAAACCCTCCCAGGAGTCCCCCCTCTCTGATCTCTCCACTTTGGGGTTCTGAGGGTCTCCCTTTCCTGGGCTGATGGGGATCCCCCAATCCAAAATCCTGCTTAGCAATGATCCGGGGGGGTTTGGGGTCCCTTCTTCCCTGACTCTCCAGGTATCCAGGGATCCCAGGGGTCCCCCCTTATCCAGGCTCCCCCCCGCTCCAGGCTGTCAGGGGTTCCCAGCTCCAGGATCGCCTCTCTCCCCTCACCCCACCCCGGGGCTCCTGGCGTTCCCCTCCACCGCTCTCCCGGGGGGGGGCCCCAAGACCGATGTCCCCCTCCCACCCCGGCACCGGGACGGAGCCCCCAGACTGCTGCTCAGCCAAGGTCCTGCTCAATTCCTCAACTTCCAGAAGAAGAACAAACCCTTAACAGAACCATGGACATCGTTTCCTACACAAAAGGGAAGAATGTTGAGGTAGTTTGCACATTTTCCCAGAGGTAATTAAGGACATGGACGCCCAGCAGGGGTAAAAAGGGAAGTCCAGAAGGGGTCTCAGCAACAGGGGACAGATGGTGTTGGTGTGCGGGGAAAGGATTGGTTGAAGGGAGTGTGCAGGAATATGGTTAAGGCAAACAGCAGCAGGAGGAATCTATGTGGTAAGAAAGAAAAAGGAAGATGGAAAAAAGGAGGAAGAGAGAAATAGTGAGGACTGGGATGTTTTTCAGCACCATCTTATCCTCAAAATTTGCCAGCTGATCCAGATCTTTTGTATCCCCACTTTCCAGGACAGGAAAGAAAAAGAAGTTTACGATTTCAGGGGGTTTCTCTGTGCTGGGGAGCAGCAGGACAGGGCAGCACGGGCTGGGGGCCTGTGGGGAGCTGCGGGGCCAGGCCGGGGCTGTGGGGCAGCCGGGGCTCAGCGCCGGGCGCTGCCTGACCCCAACACCCCCCGGGCAGGGCCGGCAGTGGCCCCCGGCCCCCAGGAGGCTGCGGGATGTGGAAGGATCAGGATTTTCTTTTAACGATCTTGTTTGGGTCACTGGAGAAACGAATGATTTTGCAGAAAGCTCAGCAGCTGTCAGAGGATGAGCACCCACAGGCAGTGAGGGGGCTGCAGCAGAGGCACAAGAAGCCCCTGCAGCACTTGCTCAGAAAGGCACAGCAGCTGAATGCAAGAAGGGATGAGGAAAAGGCCAAGGGGAAGGCAAAGGCCATGGCACAGTTTCTACAGCCCCTGAGGGATGAACCGCAGGGCACAAGGGGGCCCCAGGACCCAGGGCACGGGCTCGGCCACAAGCACCTGGCACAGGCATTGCCCTCCTCGGCAGGGGAGAGCCGACCCAAACAGCCCCTGGCAAGGAATCAGGGTTCCATCTGCAGGCCACAAGGACACTGCAAGCAGAGACAGGAGCACCCGCAGCAGGAGGAAGTCCACCCGCTGATGGACATGCATTGTTAGGGCTGCCAGAGCTCCCATCACACCAGGGACCCACCGCACCAGAGCCCTTGAGAACATTCAGGGGGCGTCTGGATCGAGAGGAGGCCTTTCCTGATAGACACAGGGGCCTCTCCAGCCACTCTCAATCTGAGACCTAAGGGGGGCGAAATTGTCAAGAAGTTCTTGCATTATTCAGGGAATAAGTGGGAAAGATGAGCAGGTGTGTTTTATTCAACCACTATTAGTAGATGTGGGGGATAGGTTTGAAACACATTAATTTCTGCTTGCTCCTAATTGTGATTGTAATTTACTGGGAAGGGATTTGGTGGCTAAAGTGGGAATGCAAATTCATATTGTAAAAGGAGATACAGAGGCTAACGCTGTTGGACCTTTGTGTCAAATGTCTGGCAAGGCCTCTGCTGAAGTGAACCCAGAAGTGTGGGCAGCCCCAGGGAAATAGGGAAAATTAGATATGGAGCCTCTCCAAATTCCTTGGAACCAACCAGGACAAGTAGTGTCTAAAAGCAATCCCCTGTTCCAAGGGAGGCAAGGAAGGGGTCACAGCCTGGTACTGAGTCCCTGCTAAAGGCAGGGCTTTGGGAGCCAGGGATCTCTCCCTACAACACTCCTCTCCTGCCACTCAAGACACCGGATAATGGACACCACAAGGAAAGCAGAATTTGCAAGTGTTCAAAAGCAGATTAACTGAGCCTCCTGCCCTGGCCCTCCCAGACAGGGAAAAAGAATTTGAATTGCATGTGGATGTTAAACAGGGCCATGCCAAAGGAATTCCTGGGCTGAAATGTTTCACCCAGTGGCCAGAGAGTGGCCTCATTGTCTGCAGAATTGTGCAGCCCTGGCTTTAATGGGAACTGAGGCCTGAAAACTGACAGCAGCAGAATCTCTCATTGTTCAAGTCTGGCATCAAGGTAAAAGCTTTGTTAACCAAAAGAGCCTCTAAATGGATGAGCAGTGCTCGGTTATTACAGTATGGAACTCGTTGGATGGAACAGGAGGATTTCGAGTTGAGGACAGGGGAAGGGTTTAACCCAGCCTCCTGTTTGAACGGCCCTGGACAGGGGGGCTGGCAAGAAACCCATGGCTGCATTCAAGTGACAGAGCTCCAGACCAGGCCTAGGAGAGATTTACCAGACATGCCCTGGCCTGAGGGACAAAATGTCTTTATGGATGGGTCTTCAAGGGCAGCAGAAGGCAAAAGACTCACAAGACACGCTGTTATTAAGGAAAGGGAATGAGACAAAGCGCAGGTCACCGCCCGCATGCTCAGCTCAAAGGGCCGAGCTGTGTGTGCTTGGAAGAGCCTGCGACTGAAATGCCCTGAGCAGGAAGGCTTCAATATCTTCTGCTAACAGCATGTCAGCTCACAGGGTGGCAGAAGCATTTCCCACTGCTTCAGCAATCCCTGCATCAGTTATTAAGGTGTGTTTGCAACAAACAATTCTGAGATATGAGATTGTGGAAGCAACAGACTCAGACAGGGGAACTCATTTTACAGGAAAGATCCTTCAGGCCGTTGTGGCTGCTTTAGGAACACAGTGGCACCTCCAAAGCCCCCTGGCACCCCCAGAGTTCGGGTCGGGTAGAAAGAATGAATGGGGAAATAAAGAAACACCTCCTGAAGCTGGTGACAGAAACCAAGATGCCACGGGTACGGCTTCTGCCATTGGCTTTGGCAAGAAGAAGAGCCAGACCCAGGGCAGATATTCAATTATCTCCCCTGGAATTGATGTTTGCAATTCCTCACCCTGCTCATTCTCCACCTACTGGGGGGTGGAGATAAGGGATGTCTATTTAAAGCAGTCTGTGGCCACAATCCTGTCTCTTGTGAAATCTCTTCGACACAAAGCTCGGCTGGCACAGACCCTGCCTTGGCACTTTGCTGTCCACAACATCCAAGCAGGACCCAATCGGGTCCTGCCTGAGGAGTGCAAAGCAGCACCACTGGTGGCCAAGTGGCGTGGCCCATTCCAAGGGTCACCGAGCACAGAAACAGCCGCCAGCACAGCTCAGCACGGGGGGACCCCTCAGCCTCGCCTCAAGGGCTCTGAAGCCCCGCAGATTTGCACTTCCCGCCTGCAGCAGGACCAGGGGAGCCCGCGACTCACCCTGCACACAAGGGGCCGCAGCAGCAGCCAGGGCTCCACAGCGGGGGAAGCCCCTGGGCCTGCCCACACATCCTCTGCTCAAATCGTCTGCCTGGGCACCCTCCTCTGCCAGCTCCGGCCACTGGGGGCCGATCCTCGCTGTCACTGCTTCAGCTCCAGCGCTTTCTGTGCCCGCACTCGCCACAGCTGCTGCGGGAGACAACGTGAGAATTCCACTCTGGCTCTCACTCACACTCACACACTGGGCTGGCTGGGATCAGATTACACCATTAGAATGTTTCTTCCTAATATCAATAATCCTATTTTGATATTGTCAGTAAGGTTTGGGCCTGGGGTGTGAAAATTAATTTTTAATCGTAGGAGAAGAACTAGCAAAAATCTTTATTGCTTTGGGGTTTGTTTGTGTATGTGTGTGCGGGGCTGTTAGTGATGGCAAAATTTTGGTATGGGTTTTCCTATGTTCACCTTTAGGTTGCATTTTGCAAAACTGGAAGAGCTCTAAAGGTGACCTTTTAACTTGTAAACAGTTAAAAGAATATTTAAAAAAAAAAGGAAAAAAAAAGAAGCAGCTTGTGGGGCAGCCACAGGTGAGTTACCTGATGGCTGCCCTGGAAGAGAAGCTTCCTTCCAGCCAGCCAGGAGAGGAGCTTTAGAAATGCAAATTAACACTGCTGGGGGAACTGTGGACAATGTCCCAGGGTCTCCTTGCCTGCGGGAGCAATTGGGCTCATTCCCTCTGTCCCTCACCCCAAGCTCTGCCTCCTTGCACAGACCGAATTTGCATCGCTAAAGGCAGAGCCCACAGTGAGGATCTCTCACTCTGCAACAGAAATTGGTTCAGCTGCAAAGGAAAACAGCAAACGGAGAATGTTGTGACAACTTCACTCAAAAAAGCGGGGGGGAATCATCCCTCTCCCCACTCCAACATGTGCTGACACTGTCTATGTTATACAGGGTGTATTTGACCACTGAGGTGCTTTTGCTGCCACAAGTTCAGCAAAATCAGTTGGGAATCCAAGGATGGGATGATTTAACCAGAGAAAAGTGGTCAATTGATGCATCCCTGGCTGGAGGGAGCGCCCAAAAATGGGGAAAAGATGAACGGCCACCAGAACAAATCCTACAACACCATGGAGCAGCCCCTGGGAACCCGAACCAATTCACACCAGGTGCCAGAGAACCCATTGATCATTTCAATGGCATCATTCGATTACAAGCTCTCCTCCAAATAATAACCAAGCACACAGCTCCAGCTCCTGACCTTCTCACCGACCAATCCACTCTGTTGAGGAACGCCACATTTCACCCTGGGATGGGATCACATTCTCTTTCAGCAGAAGGACGAGGAGGTTGTGGAAAATTAAATGACTCAAACTGCTCTTGGCAAAGAGATGACAAAGGAAAAGTAGTGAAACAGATAACGAAGGAAATAAGAAAGCAGCTCATGTACCAGTCTAAACCTGCAAAGGACGGGAACGGAACACGTTTTCGTGGTTCCCTGGCACACCATGGGTTAAACGAATGCTGTTTCTCCTCTCAGGTGCTACAGCAACTCTCATCTTTTTACCATGCACCACACCTTGCTGAGTGCAGATCATTCAGCAGGGGATTATAAGTGACGGTCCGAAAATCCCTCATCTGCCCAAAAATCCCTCATCTGCCTTAAGATCATCAATGATCGACTAGGACAGAGACTGAAAACCCTAGGACTTTTGCACTGGGATCCTGGCCTAGCTGAGGTGGGATGTTTGCCAAGTGTTGCCCGCAGGTGCGCCCTGCTGAGGACTGGTTTGCATTCCTGAGGAGGTCACCTCGTGCCGTTCTGCTGGTTCTGCTGCCTAGGTGGGTAGGACTGCACTGTACCCATAACAATGGGCCTCACAACAATAGTTGCAGATTTCCTCACCTCCTGGCCAGCTGCCCCTCGCTTTCGAAAAAGACTATAAAGAGACTTTCTGAATTAACCTTGATGAGATCTCCCCACGGACGCTGGCGAGTCTATTGGCAGAGGACCACGAGGACTTCGTCTCATCCATTGGTAGCTATTCCCCCCTCCCCTCTCTGTCACGATCCGCTAATACAAGCGGGAGTCGTGATGGTTCATTTACTGGTCTCAGAGTGCAAAAGACACAAAGGGAATTTCAGTTTAATCAAACAATGCACTTTTATTGAGTGCCAACAACATGATTACGCAATAGAGGAGAGAGAAAGAGAGATATAAAGAAACAAAGTGGGGGGGAGGGGAGGGAATAGCTACCAAGGGATGAGACGAAGTCCTCGTGGTCCTCTGCCAATAGACTCGCCAGCGTCCGTGGGGAGATCTCATCAAGGTTAATTCAGAAAGTCTCTTTATAGTCTTTTTCGAAAGCGAGGGGCAGCTGGCCAGGAGGTGAGGAAATCTGCAACTATTGTTGTGAGGCCCATTGTTATGGGTACAGGACAGGTTCTTCCTTCTCGATTCAGCGCAGTCCTTCCTGCCTAGGCAGCAAGGAACGGCACACAGTGACCTCCTCAGGAATGCAAACCAGTGCTCAGCAGGGCGCACCTGCGGGCAACACTTGGCAAACATCCCACCTCAGCTAGGCCAGGATCCCAGTGCAAAAGTCCTAGGGTTTTCAGTCTCTGTCGATGATCGTGAGGCAGATGAGGGATTATCAGACCGTCTCTTACACTCTCTCCTCTTCTCTACTTCGTTTCTTTATATATCTCTCTCTCTCCTCTATTGCATAATCGTGTTGTTGGCACTCAATAAAAGTGCATTGTTTGATTAAAACTGAAATCCCCTTTGTGTCTTTTGCACTCTGAGATCGGTAAATGAACCATCACGACTCCCGCTTGTAGTAGCGGATCGTGACAGGGATCAAGGGGATGCAGGTGGCAGCCAGGCCTCCTGACCCAGAAACGGCTACAAAAGGACACAGAATGAGGTTACTGAGAATAATCCCAAAACCGAAGAAGGCCCAGGAAGAAGAGATTAAGGCATTTTTAAAGTTTGTAAAGAGAAGTACTGAGAAAATAAGAAGAGGGGGGATTAAAAGGAAAAAAATGAACATGTCTTCACAAACAGATGGTGTGAATCCCATTGGAGATAGGGCCAGGGACTTGGAGATAAGGAAGTAACGGCAGAAACCATCAATTTTAGAAAATGTTACTAATTGACACAGACTGCTGCTCAGCCAAGGTCCTCCTAAATTCCTGAACTTCCAGAACAACAACAAACACGTAACAGAGCCATGAATATCGGATGTTATACAAAGTGGGGTTGCATACTAAGGGGGACATGCAGTAGGCGGATGGGAAAGTCTGTACCTTCCAAGGACCTCAGCCACTGGGGAAAGGGACACGGAGATGCGGCCGGGGAAATTACGATAAAAAGGAGGCTGCGTCCTCCAACAAATGGAGAGACCCCATGGGAAATGCCCCACGGCCTCTCCCTTTGTCCATGAATAAAGTTACTTTTACAGGACTCCTCCGTCTCCGCTGGGGACACAAACCTCTGGCCACGTGAATTTTCCCGCACAGTCCCGGGGACGGGGCAGCCCCCTCTGTGCTACCGACGGGAACCGGGACGAGCCAGCGCTGCTCCGGCACCGGCTCCTGCCGAGGCAGCAGCGGGAAGGAGAGCGCGGGCAGCCGCTCCCGCAGCGCCCTCAGGCCAGGGGCAACACGGCGCGGACACGGCAGAACCAACCCGCCAGAGCCCCCTGCCGCCCCCTCGGCCCGCAGCGAGCCCCGAGCCCCGGCACAACCGAGCGCGGCTCCCACCTGCGCTGGGGCCGCCTCCGAGCTCCGCCGCCGCCTCACCGGGCTCCGGCCGCTGCCGCCGCTCCCGGGCCCGCACAGACGCTCCGCCAATGCCGCCTCTGCTGCGCCACGGCCGCCCTGGGGGCGCCACCGGCGCCGGGCTCCGCCCCGCTCCCACCAATCCGAAAGCGAGAACCAGGACTGACGGCAGCACCGGCCAATCGCAGCGAGGGGCGGGCTCTGCACACGGCCCAGACTCGCCCCGCGCTCTCAGCGCCCCCCGGGCTGTGTGAGGGGAAAGCCGGAGATGAGGAACAGCCCTGGAACGGGCCCGGCCCGAGGCGGGATTGATCGGAAAAGACAAACAAAGCTCTCCGCTGCTCCCGGCCCGGCTTTCCCAGCCCTGCGTGTTGGGTGGCTCCGGCTCAGCGGGAAGCCCTGCAGCCTCACTACTCCCGCCGCTAATTAGGAGCATCAGTGAATCGCTTTGATTTCCCCCAAAAAGGGAAAACCGCCCCGAACCCCTTTGGCTGAGTGCACGAGGGGAGAGATTTCTGGCAGAAAACTCGAAAACCTCAGAGCAGGATAGTGAGAAGTAAAAGAAGACCCTTCAAAACTTCTTCCCCCCACCCCTCCCTCCTTCCAGCTCTACCTCCTACCCCGGCAGTGCAGGACACAGGGAATGGGGGCCATGCTCGGTTCATCCCCTGCGCCTTCTCCCGCTGCTCAGGGACAGGAGTCGTTCCCCTGCTGCACCCTGGGGTCCCTCCCCCCAGACAGTTCTCCAGGAACTTCTCCAACCCCCCGCCCGTCCCTCGCTGCGGCTCCTTCAGTGACACGGGGCGGCTCCAGAAGACCCAACTCCCCCCGGCTGCGGCTCTTTCGGTGACACGGGGCGGCCGAGACCTCCCGGTGCTGCCCCGCCCGTCCCTCGCTGCGGCTCTTTTAGTCACGGGCAGCGGCCACTGCCGGTGCGGTTTCTTTCATTAGTTTTTATTCTATTCCGTCTCTATGATTCCGGTCACACCTCCCATGCCACGCCCCTCCGGTGCGGCTCTTTCCCCGCCGCCGCTGCTCTCCGCTCTCTCGGTGCAGCTCTTCAGTGACACGGGGCGGCGGGGACTCCTCGGGGCGGCTCTTCCGAGCCAAGGCAGTGCCCATCCCGCCCCGCAGCTCTTCTACCGCCGCCCCCCCACTCCCTCGGGGCAGCTCTTTTACTGACACGGGGCCGCGGAGAGCCCGGGTTGCTCTTTCCTTGCATTTTATTCTATTCTCGATGTTTTATTCTATTCACCCCCGCCACCCCCTCGGCGCTGCCCTTCTGGCCACACCCGACAGCGCCCGTCCCGCCGTGCGGCTCTTCAGTGACACCGGGCGCCGGGGACATCCTGGTGCAGTTTTTTATTCTATTTTACTCCATTCTCTGTATTTTATTCTACTCACCCCCCGCCCATCTCTCGGTGCAGCTCCTTCAGACTTGGGTCGGGGAGACGCCTCTCGGTGAAGCTCTTCTCTTCTCTTCTCTTCTCTTCTCTTCTCTTCTCTTCTCTTCTCTTCTCTTCTCTTCTCTTCTCTTCTCTTCTCTTCTCTTCTCTTCTCTTCTCTTCTCTTCTCTTCTCTTCTCTTCTCTTCTCTTCTCTTCTCTTCTCTTCTCTTCTCTTCTCTTCTCTTCTCTTCTCTTCTCTTCTCTTCTCTTCTCTTCTCTTCTCTTCTCTTCTCTTCTCTTCTTCTCTCCTTTCGTTCCCAGCTCGGCCGTCCCGCGGAGCGACTCCTTCAGGGACCCGGGGTGGCACAAACCCCTCGGGGCGGCTCCAACAGAGCCCCGCCCGCCGCCGCTCCCCGAGACCTCCCTACTGCTCCCCGGGCATCGGACACCGCAGGCGGCCCCGGAGCCTTCCTCTTCTTCTTCTTTCTCCTCCTGCCGGGATTCAGCCCCCGCCCTGCCCGGCTCCTTCTGCCGCTCCTGCCCGGCACGAACCGGCGCTGCCGCTGACGGGGCCGGAGCGCGGCTGCCCCGCGACTGCCCCGCGCCTCAGGGCCGGCCCGGGGAGTGACCGCACGGCTGGGGAGGGACCCCCCGCTGCACAGGGCAAGCATTCCTGTCCCTCAGGGGGAAGCACGAACTCACCGAAACTCCCATCCCTTCTCCCTGCACCGCTGGGCACAGGAGGGAGGGAAACGGGGATTGCCTTGGATTTTTACTTTCAGTCGTTACAAAGCAGAGTCACAGATGGAGCTCCGCTTTCAGCTTCAAACGAGGGAATCCAAGGGGAGCGCTGGGACTTCTGTAACCTCAAGGTGTTCCTTGACACTCGAGTCTTTAGTTCTGGCAATCGGAAGCCCTTCAGCAGCAATGTCTCTCCCAGCCACTGGTCTCTGCCTCAGACCCAGCTCGGAGCTTGGACAAGAACCCCAAAGTCCCAGGAGAAGAAGCTCTGCTGTTACTTTCTTTTTTTCACAGTTATTTTTTATTCTATTGTAGATATCAGAGATATTTTACTTTTTTATTCTTTTTCCTAAAATCTCGTGTTTATTCTCTATTTGCCCCCTGCAGTCCTTGTCCCCCTCCCGGAGGTTTTTGGGGAGGTGCTGTCCCTCAGCCCTTCCTGGCCCGGCACCCGCGGCCGCTCCGGTGCCGTCAGGCCCCGGCTCGAAGCAAAACCTCAAAAGCCTCTGGAAATAAACCCGGTCTGGGGGAAAACCCTGCAGGGGGGATTGAATCCCACGGACAGCGCTTGCTGAGAGTTGGAGATTCCAAACGCTCCGAGGGGCCGGAGGGAACCGCGCTGCGGCCTCGGGGCCTCCCTGGGGCACCGTGGGTTCTCCCCCGAGCAGAGCGACCCCTCCCGCCCCCCAAAATCCGCAGGTTTGGGTCAGCTGAGGAAAAGAGCTGGAAAAAGGGGCTGGAAAGGGGGTGCAGCCCCAGGGGACCCCTCAGCCATCGCCCGGAGCAGCCACAGGAAAATCCCCCGGAAACCAAGGAAATCGATGGAAGCAATGACGAATTTTTGAACTCTTTCCGCTGCTGTTTCCAGAAGGTCCCGGCCGGGTCCTGCCGGGAGGA
>JACSVZ010000032.1:1351238-1376933 GCA_014706295.1 Lycocorax pyrrhopterus obiensis
GTCCCGCTGCCGCCGCCTCGGCCCCGCCGAGCCCAGAAACCACGAAAAATCGCTGGCATTCACTAAAAAAGCTTCTCGTGCGCAGCGATGGGTGCGGGGGGAGTCTTTATGAACTTCCCTCCCCTCAGACCCTCCCGGGCACCGCCGGGCATTAGCGCAGCTCCCGGGGCCGTGTCCCGGCCACACTGTGGGATTAAATCCGACAAGATTTGAGGAGGGGGGACCAGCCCTAGAAACCAGGGCTTTGCCCTCGGGAGCTTGGAGCTGCACGAGGGGGATAAAGGATCCCCTGGACTCACCGATGCCCCCAGAAGCAGCTCTGCCCCCCTAAGAACGGGGCTGTATTTGGGAGAGGCAGGATGGCTGGGATGGGGTCTGGAATGAGACAGACACATGTTGGGATGAAGAGCTTTGGGAGATCCCATTGCTGAGGAGGTTTTGGGTCACCCTCCAATCCTGAGGGACGTGTTACTGGGAGGGGGGACACACCTGGCTCTTGCACTTGGAGTGCGGCCCCACAGGGAAGGACATGGGGAGCCCATTTTAGGGTCGATCCTGCTGCTTTCCACCAGTTTTGGGGGGGTTATAAACGGCTTGGGGGGATTTCCCAGCCATTTTAGGAGGCGGAGGTGACCCCTTTTTTGGGAGGATCATGATGCTTTCCACCAGTTTGGGGGGTTCTAAATGGCTTGTGGTGGACCCACTTTCACGGGTTCTGATGCTGCCCACCCACGCTTTGAACTGGTCCTGGACTGGTGCTCCCAGTGCCGTGTGGGGCCGGGCCATGGGGACCCCTCCACGGCACAGCACGGCTGCTTTGGGGCTGGCGGCACTTGCCCGGCGCTGGCCATGGAGCGTGTGGTGGCAGCTGGGGCCGTACTGGTGGTACTGGTGGTGCTGGGAGCTCACGTGTCTGGGGGCCAGCGGGACTCGGGTGAAAGTGGGTGTCTCAGGGGTGTGCTGGGGAGGACGGGAAAATATTGAGAGAGGTGGGAAAAAGAGAGGAAGAGAGCAGAAAATGGGAGCTGGAATGCCCAGACTAGGAGTCCAGCCCAGGGGTCTCCAGCCTGACTGCTCCCCAGCAAGTGGCTCCCACAACCCCTCACCCTGTCCCCAAAATCCCTTGGGATCCCCCACCCATCTCTGCATTCCCCCTCCAAAATCTCCACGCTCCTGCAGTGAGACCAAAGGGGTCCAAGTCCCCAACTAGTGTGACCACAAGCCCCAAACGTTTTTCTCCACACAACAATCTTCCCTCTTTTCCCCTTCCCGGGTTCCCCCACAGCGGGTGGGAGCAGCCAAGAGCCCAGCGCTGCCCCAGCCCGACCGGCCCCGGCTCCATCCCTGCTCCTCCCGCGGGATGCGATGGGTTTGGGGGGAGGGGGCCAAGGGTGGGCGCTGGGCCTGGGGGAGGAGGAGCAGGGGTGGAGGAGGAGGGGGAGAACAGATGGAAGGAGGAGAAGGAGGAAGTGGAGGAGGAGGGCGAGGAAGAGGAGGGATAGAGGAGGAGCGGGAGGAGGAACAGGAGGAGGAAGAGGAGGCAGCCCGTGCGTCCATCGCTCCCCGTATCTGCAGCCCCCCCCGCCCCGGGACCATCGCCCCCCACGTTCCGCAGATTGCCCGTGGGACGGACTCAGGTTGGAGAAGTTCCTGGAGAACTGTCTGGGGGGAGGGACCCCAGGGTGCAGCAGGGGAACGACTCCTGTCCCTGAGCAGCGGGAGAAGGCACAGGGGATGAACTGAGCGTGGCCCCCATTCCCCGTGTCCTGCACTGCCGGGGTAGGAGGCAGAGCTGGAAGGAGGGAGGGGTGGGGGGAAGAAGTTTTGAAGGGTTTTCTTTCACTTCTCATTATCCTGCTCTGAGTTTTTGGATTTTTTTTGTCAGAAATCTCTCCCCTCGTGCACTCAGCCAAAGGGGTTTGGGGCGGTTTTCCCTTTTTGGGGGAAATCAAAGCGATGCACTGATGCTCCTAATTAGCGGCGGGAGTAGTGAGGCTGCAGGGCTTCCCGCTGAGCCGGAGCCACCCAACACGCAGGGCTGGGAAAGCCGGGCCGGGAGCAGCGGAGAGCTTTGTTTGTCTTTTCCGATCAATCCCGCCTCGGGCCGGGCCCGTTCCAGGGCTGTTCCTCATCTCCGGCTTTCCCCTCACACAGCCCGGGGGGCGCTGAGAGCGCGGGGCGAGTCTGGGCCGTGTGCAGAGCCCGCCCCTCGCTGCGATTGGCCGGTGCTGCCGTCAGTCCTGGTTCTCGCTTTCGGATTGGTGGGAGCGGGGCGGAGCCCGGCGCCGGTGGCGCCCCCAGGGCGGCCGTGGCGCAGCAGAGGCGGCATTGGCGGAGCGTCTGTGCGGGCCCGGGAGCGGCGGCAGCGGCCGGAGCCCGGTGAGGCGGCGGCGGAGCTCGGAGGCGGCCCCAGCGCAGGTGGGAGCCGCGCTCGGTTGTGCCGGGGCTCGGGGCTCGCTGCGGGCCGAGGGGGCGGCAGGGGGCTCTGGCGGGTTGGTTCTGCCGTGTCCGCGCCGTGTTGCCCCTGGCCTGAGGGCGCTGCGGGAGCGGCTGCCCGCGCTCTCCTTCCCGCTGCTGCCTCGGCAGGAGCCGGTGCCGGAGCAGCGCTGGCTCGTCCCGGTTCCCGTCGGTAGCACAGAGGGGGCTGCCCCGTCCCCGGGACTGTGCGGGAAAGTTCACGTGGCCAGAGGTTTGTGTCCCCAGAGGAGACGGAGGAGTCCTGTAAAAGTAACTTTATTCATGGACAAAGGGAGAGGCCGTGGGGCATTTCCCATGGGGTCTCTCCATTTGTTGGAGGACGCAGCCTCCTTTTTATCCTAATTTCCCCGGCCGCATCTCCGTGTCCCTTTCCCCAGTGGCTGAGGTCCTTGGAAGGTACAGACTTTCCCATCTGCCGACTGCATGTCCCCCTTAGTATGCAACCCCACTTTGTATAACATCCGATATTCATGGCTCTGTTACGTGTTTGTTGTTGTTCTGGAAGTTCAGGAATTTAGGAGGACCTTGGCTGAGCAGCAGTCTGTGTCAATTAGTAACATTTTCTAAAATTGATGGTTTCTGCCGTTACTTCCTTATCTCCAAGTCCCTGGCCCTATCTCCAATGGGATTCACACCATCTGTTTGTGAAGACATGTTCATTTTTTTCCTTTTAATCCCCCCTCTTCTTATTTTCTCAGTACTTCTCTTTACAAACTTTAAAAATGTCTCAATCTCTTCTTCCTGGGCCTTCTTCGGTTTTGGGATTATTCTCAGTAACCTCATTCTGTGTCCTTTTGTAGCCGTTTCTGGGTCAGGAGGCCTGGCTGCCACCTGCATCCCCTTGATCCCTGTCACGATCCGCTACTAGAAGCGGGAGTCGTGATGGTTCATTTACCGATCTCAGAGTGCAAAAGACACAAAGGGGATTTCAGTTTTAATCAAACAATGCACTTTTATTGAGTGCCAACAACACGATTATGCAATAGAGGAGAGAGAGAGATATATAAAGAAATGAAGTAGAGAAGAGGAGAGAGTGTAAGAGACGGTCTGATAATCCCTCATCTGCCTCACGATCATCGACAGAGACTGAAAACCCTAGGACTTTTGCACTGGGATCCTGGCCTAGCTGAGGTGGGATGTTTGCCAAGTGTTGCCCGCAGGTGCGCCCTGCTGAGCACTGGTTTGCATTCCTGAGGAGGTCACTGTGTGCCGTTCCTTGCTGCCTAGGCAGGAAGGACTGCGCTGAATCGAGAAGGAAGAACCTGTCCTGTACCCATAACAATGGGCCTCACAACAATAGTTGCAGATTTCCTCACCTCCTGGCCAGCTGCCCCTCGCTTTCGAAAAAGACTATAAAGAGACTTTCTGAATTAACCTTGATGAGATCTCCCCACGGACGCTGGCGAGTCTATTGGCAGAGGACCACGAGGACTTCGTCTCATCCCTTGATAGCTATTCCCTCCCCTCCCCCCCACTTTGTTTCTTTATATCTCTCTTTCTCTCTCCTCTATTGCATAATCATGTTGTTGGCACTCAATAAAAGTGCATTGTTTGATTAAACTGAAATTCCCTTTGTGTCTTTTGCACTCTGAGACCAGTAAATGAACCATCACGACTCCCGCTTGTATTAGCAGATCGTGACAGAGAGGGGAGGGGGGAATAGCTACCAATGGATGAGACGAAGTCCTCGTGGTCCTCTGCCAATAGACTCGCCAGCGTCCGTGGGGAGATCTCATCAAGGTTAATTCAGAAAGTCTCTTTATAGTCTTTTTCGAAAGCGAGGGGCAGCTGGCCAGGAGGTGAGGAAATCTGCAACTATTGTTGTGAGGCCCATTGTTATGGGTACAGTGCAGTCCTACCCACCTAGGCAGCAGAACCAGCAGAACGGCACGAGGTGACCTCCTCAGGAATGCAAACCAGTGCTCAGCAGGGCGCACCTGCGGGCAACACTTGGCAAACATCCCACCTCAGCTAGGCCAGGATCCCAGTGCAAAAGTCCTAGGGTTTTCAGTCTCTGTCCTAGTCGATCATTGATGATCTTAAGGCAGATGAGGGATTTTTGGGCAGATGAGGGATTTTCGGACCGTCACTTATAATCCCCTGCTGAATGATCTGCACTCAGCAAGGTGTGGTGCATGGTAAAAAGATGAGAGTTGCTGTAGCACCTGAGAGGAGAAACAGCATTCGTTTAACCCATGGTGTGCCAGGGAACCACGAAAACGTGTTCCATTCCCGTCCTTTGCAGGTTTAGACTGGTACATGAGCTGCTTTCTTATTTCCTTCGTTATCTGTTTCACTACTTTTCCTTTGTCATCTCTTTGCCAAGAGCAGTTTGAGTCATTTAATTTTCCACAACCTCCTCGTCCTTCTGCTGAAAGAGAATGTGATCCCATCCCAGGGTGAAATGTGGCGTTCCTCAACAGAGTGGATTGGTCGGTGAGAAGGTCAGGAGCTGGAGCTGTGTGCTTGGTTATTATTTGGAGGAGAGCTTGTAATCGAATGATGCCATTGAAATGATCAATGGGTTCTCTGGCACCTGGTGTGAATTGGTTCGGGTTCCCAGGGGCTGCTCCATGGTGTTGTAGGATTTGTTCTGGTGGCCGTTCATCTTTTCCCCATATTTGGGCGCTCCCTCCAGCCAGGGATGCATCAATTGACCACTTTTCTCTGGTTAAATCATCCCATCCTTGGATTCCCAACTGATTTTGCTGAACTTGTGGCAGCAAAAGCACCTCAGTGGTCAAATACACCCTGTATAACATAGACAGTGGCAGCACATGTTGGAGTGGGGAGAGGGATGATTCCCCCCCGCTTTTTTGAGTGAAGTTGTCACAACATTCTCCGTTTGCTGTTTTCCTTTGCAGCTGAACCAATTTCTGTTGCAGAGTGAGAGATCCTCACTGTGGGCTCTGCCTTTAGCGATGCAAATTCGGTCTGTGCAAGGAGGCAGAGCTTGGGGTGAGGGACAGAGGGAATGAGCCCAATTGCTCCCGCAGGCAAGGAGACCCTGGGACATTGTCCACAGTTCCCCCAGCAGTGTTAATTTGCATTTCTAAAGCTCCTCTCCTGGCTGGCTGGAACGAAGCTTCTCTTCCAGGGCAGCCATCAGGTAACTCACCTGTGGCTGCCCCACAAGCTGCTTCTTTTTTTTTTCTTTTTTTTAACCAATATTCTTTTAACTGTTTACAAGTTAAAAGGTCACCTTTAGAGCTCTTCCAGTTTTGCAAAATGCAACCTAAAGGTGAACATAGGAAAACCCATACCAAAATTTTGCCATCACTAACAGCCCCGCACACACATACACAAACAAACCCCAAAGCAATAAAGATTTTTGCTAGTTCTTCTCCTACGATTAAAAATTAATTTTCACACCCCAGGCCCAAACCTTACTGACAATATCAAAATAGGATTATTGATATTAGGAAGAAACATTCTAATGGTGTAATCTGATCCCAGCCAGCCCAGTGTGTGAGTGTGAGTGAGAGCCAGAGTGGAATTCTCACGTTGTCTCCCGCAGCAGCTGTGGCGAGTGCGGGCACAGAAAGCGCTGGAGCTGAAGCAGTGACAGCGAGGATCGGCCCCCAGTGGCCGGAGCTGGCAGAGGAGGGTGCCCAGGCAGACGATTTGAGCAGAGGATGTGTGGGCAGGCCCAGGGGCTTCCCCCGCTGTGGAGCCCTGGCTGCTGCTGCGGCCCCTTGTGTGCAGGGTGAGTCGCGGGCTCCCCTGGTCCTGCTGCAGGCGGGAAGTGCAAATCTGCGGGGCTTCAGAGCCCTTGAGGCGAGGCTGAGGGGTCCCCCCGTGCTGAGCTGTGCTGGCGGCTGTTTCTGTGCTCGGTGACCCTTGGAATGGGCCACGCCACTTGGCCACCAGTGGTGCTGCTTTGCACTCCTTAGGCAGGACCCGATTGGGTCCTGCTTGGATGTTGTGGACAGCAAAGTGCCAAGGCAGGGTCTGTGCCAGCCGAGCTTTGTGTCGAAGAGATTTCACAAGAGACAGGATTGTGGCCACAGGCTGCTTTAAATAGACATCCCTTATCTCCACCCCCCAGTAGGTGGAGAATGAGCCGGGTGAGGAATTGCAAACATGAATTCCAGGGGAGATAATTGAATATCTGCCCTGGGTCTGGCTCTTCTTCTTGCCAAAGCCAATGGCAGAAGCCGTACCCGTGGCATCTTGGTTTCTGTCACCAGCTTCAGGAGGTGTTTCTTTATTTCCCCATTCATTCTTTCTACCCGACCCGAACTCTGGGGGTGCCAGGGGCTTTGGAGGTGCCACTGTGTTCCTAAAGCAGCCACAACGGCCTGAAGGATCTTTCCTGTAAAATGAGTTCCCC
Organism: Lycocorax pyrrhopterus obiensis; assembly: GCA_014706295.1. Taxonomy (NCBI): domain Eukaryota; kingdom Metazoa; phylum Chordata; class Aves; order Passeriformes; family Paradisaeidae; genus Lycocorax; species Lycocorax pyrrhopterus. The sequence continues at coordinate 1,358,050 of JACSVZ010000032.1, forward strand.
TGTCTGAGTCTGTTGCTTCCACAATCTCATATCTCAGAATTGTTTGTTGCAAACACACCTTAATAACTGATGCAGGGATTGCTGAAGCAGTGGGAACTGGTTCTGCCACCCTGTGAGCTGACATGCTGTTAGCAGAAGATATTGAAGCCTTCCTGCTCAGGGCATTTCAGTCGCAGGCTCTTCCAAGCACACACAGCTCGGCCCTTTGAGCTGAGCATGCGGGCGGTGACCTGCGCTTTGTCTCATTCCCTTTCCTTAATAACAGCGTGTCTTGTGAGTCTTTTGCCTTCTGCTGCCCTTGAAGACCCATCCATAAAGACATTTTGTCCCTCAGGCCAGGGCATGTCTGGTAAATCTCTCCTAGGCCTGGCTCTGGAGCTCTGTCACTTGAATGCAGCCATGGGTTTCTTGCCAGCCCCCCTGTCCAGGGCCGTTCAAACAGGAGGCTGGGTTAAACCCTTCCCCTGTCCTCAACTCGAAATCCTCCTGTTCCATCCAACGAGTTCCATACTGTAATAACCGAGCACTGCTCATCCATTTAGAGGCTCTTTTGGTTACCAAAGCTTTACCTTGATGCCAGACTTGAACAAGAAGAGATTCTGCTGCTGTCAGTTTTCAGGCCTCAGTTCCCATTAAAGCCGGGGCTGCACAATTCTGCAGACAATGAGGCCACTCTCTGGCCACTGGGTGAAACATTTCAGCCCAGGAATTCCTTTGGCATGGCCCTGTTTAACATCCACATGCAATTCAAATTCTTTTTCCCTGTCTGGGAGGGCCAGGGCAGGAGGCTCAGTTAATCTGCTTTTGAACACTTGCAAATTCTGCTTTCCTTGTGGTGTCCATTATCCGGTGTCTTGAGTGGCAGGAGAGGAGTGTTGTAGGGAGAGATCCCTGGCTCCCAAAGCCCTGCCTTTAGCAGGGACTCAGTACCAGGCTGTGACCCCTTCCTTGCCTCCCTGGGAACAGGGGATTGCTTTTAGACACCATTTGTCCTGGTTGCTTCCAAGTAATTTGGAGAGGCTCCATATCTAATTTTCCCAATTTCCCTGGGGCTGCCCACACTTCTGGGTTCACTTCAGCAGAGGCCTTGCCAGACATTTGACACAAAGGTCCAACAGCATTAGCCTCTGTATCTCCTTTTACAATATGAATTTGCATTCCCACTTTAGCCACCAAGTCCCTTCCCAGTAAATTACAATCACAATTAGGAGCAAACAGAAATTGATGTGTTTCAAACCTATCCCCCACATCTACTAATAGTGGTTGAATAAAACACACCTGCTCATCTTTCCCACTTATTCCCTGAATAATGCAAGAACTTCTTGACAATTTCCCCCCCCTTAGGTCTCAGATTGAGAGTGGCTGGAGAGGCCCCTGTGTCTATCAGGAAAGGCCTCCTCTCGATCCAGACGCCCCCTGAATGTTCCCAAGGGCTCTGGTGCGGTGGGTCCCTGGTGTGATGGGAGCTCTGGCAGCCCTAACAATGCATGTCCATCAGCGGGTGGACTTCCTCCTGCTGCGGGTGCTCCTGTCTCTGCTTGCAGTGTCCTTGTGGCCTGCAGATGGAACCCTGATTCCTTGCCAGGGGCTGTTTGGGTCGGCTCTCCCCTGCCGAGGAGGGCAATGCCTGTGCCAGGTGCTTGTGGCCGAGCCCGTGCCCTGGGTCCTGGGGCCCCCTTGTGCCCTGCGGTTCATCCCTCAGGGGCTGTAGAAACTGTGCCGTGGCCTTTGCCTTCCCCTTGGCCTTTTCCTCATCCCTTCTTGCATTCAGCTGCTGTGCCTTTCTGAGCAAGTGCTGCAGGGGCTTCTTGTGCCTCTGCTGCAGCCCCCTCACTGCCTGTGGGTGCTCATCCTCTGACAGCTGCTGAGCTTTCTGCAAAATCATTCGTTTCTCCAGTGACCCAAACAAGATCGTTAAAAGAAAATCCTGATCCTTCCACATCCCACAGCCTCATGGGGGCCGGGGGCCACTGCTGGCCCTGGCCGGGGGTGTTGGGGTCAGGCAGCGCCCGGCGCTGAGCCCCGGCTGCCCCACAGCCCCGGCCCGGCCCCGCAGCTCCCCACAGGCCCCCAGGCCCGTGTTGCCCTGTCCTGCTGCTCCCCAGCACAGAGAAACCCCCTGAAATCCTGACCTCCTTTTTTTCCTGTCCTGGAAGATGTAGATAGAAAGGATCTGGTAGCTGGCAAATTTTGAGGATAACATGGGGGAAGGTGCTGTAAAAAATCCCAATCCTCACTATTTTTCTCTTCCTCCTCTTTTCCACTTTCCTTTTTCTTTCTTACCACATAGATTCCTCCTGCTGCTGTTTGCCTTAACCATATTCCTGCACACTCCCTTCAACCAGTCCCTTCCCAGCACACCAACACCATCAGTCCCCTGTTGCTGAGACCCCTTCTCGACTTCCCTTTTTACCTCTGCTGGGCGTCCATGTCCTTAATTACCTCTGGGAAAATGTGCAAACTACCTCAACATTCTCCCCTTTTGTATAGGAAACGATGTCCATGGTTCTGTTAAGGCTTTGTTCTTCTTCTGGAAGTTGAGGAATTGAGCAGGACCTTGGCTGAGCAGCAGTCTGTGTCAATTTGTAACATTTTCTGGAACCGATGGTTTCTCCTGTCACTTGCTTATGTACAAGTCCCTGGCCCTGTCTCCAAGCCGATTGACAGCATCTGTTTGTACAGACCCATTCGTGTTCTTCCTTTCCTGGGGGTCCCCCGTTGGCGGGACATCCCCCCTGGAGCAGGGTGTCCCCCCTCGCTGCAGGCGCGGCCCTGGGGCAGCGCTGAGCCAATGAGCTGGCGCGGCGGTGGTGAGTCAGCAGTTGCCAGGCAGAGCCGCAGCGCCCGGCGCTCCCCAGCTGGAGCCCACGTGTGGCCCGGGCGCAGCGCCCCCCGCGAGGGGAATTTGGGGAGGTGGGAGGGGGGCAGCGGCAAGGCCGGGCCCCCCCGTGCTGTCGTGGCGGAAGTGGCTGCGGCGGGGGCCGAGTGCGGGCAGGAGCGGCCGAGAGCCCAGCGCTGCCCCAGCCCGAGCTGCCGCAGCTGCATCCGTGCTCGTGCTGTGGGATCCGAGAGCTGTGGGGGGAAGAGCGAGCCAGGGGTGGGTGCTGGGCGTGGGGGGAGGAGGAGAAAGGCTGGAGGAGCAGGGTTGAAGAACAAAATGGTCAAATGGTGCACGTGGGAGCAGAAGGTGGGATTATGCAGGAGAAGGAGTAGTGTGAGGAAGAGGAGTGTGAGGAAGAGTAGGGATACAGGAGGAGGAGGAGGAGGAGCAGGAAGAGGAGGCACCTCAAGGTTCCACCACTCCCTGTATCTGCAGCCTCCCCCCAGCCCCAGGAGCGTTGCCTCCCCCCATCCAGCAGGTGACCAGGGAGGAGGATCCACGATATTCCCGAGGGTGAATCTTGGTGTTTCTGAGGTTTATTGGGCTACATGTTGGTGCTTTGGTTCTTTTGTGGGGGCTGAATCTTTCTATTTTGGAGGGGGTTTTGGTTGAATCTTGATGTTTTGGGAGTTTTGGGGCTGTATTTTCATGTTTGGGGGACTTTTGGGCTGAATCTTTTTGTTTTGGAGGTTCTAAAGATGCCCGGTGATGGACTTGGGCTGGAGGAACCTCCAGCCCAAGGCACTGAGCCCTTGTTTTTCCCCTCAAACCAGGATTTGTCGTTCCCAAGGCGTGGCTGGATGGAGGAGGAGGAAAAGCCCCGAAAAGCCCCCACGAGGAGGGGTTGCAAACCCATCCCAGGGAGCTGCGAGGTGGAAAGACCCCCCCTGTGCCAGGAAGGTGGCCGGAGATCCAGGCGGAGCTCAGAGCTGGGGGAGAATCCTCAGGGCAGGGAGAAGCCCCACAAGTGCTTGGAATGTGGGAAGGGCTTCAGGTGGAGCTCCAAGCTGATGGAACACCAGAGGATCCACACTGGGGAAAAGCCCTATGAGTGTGGGGAGAGTGGGAAGAGCTTCAGCCAGAGCTCTGGCCTGATCCATCACCAGAGGATCCACACTGGGGAGAGGCCCTACAAGTGTGGGGAGTGTGGAAAGAGCTTCAGCCACTTGTCCAGCCTGATTAAACACCAGAGGATCCACACTGGGGAAAAGCCCTACGAGTGTGGGGAATGCGGGAAGAGCTTCAGCACCAGCTCCCAGCTGATTGAACACCAGAGGATCCACACTGGGGATCGCCCCTACGAGTGTGGGGATTGTGGGAAGGGCTTCAGCACCAGGTCCCACCTGATTAAACACCAGAGGATCCATACTGGGGAAAAGCCCTACGAGTGTGGGGAGTGTGGGAAGAACTTCAGACAGAGGTCCCACCTGGTCAGCCATCAGAGGATCCACACCGGGGAGAGGCCCCATGAGTGTGGGGAGTGTGGGATGAGTTTCAGAGACAGCTCCCAGCTGATGGGACAGCAGAGCACTCACACTGGGGAATGGCCCCACAAGTGCTTGGAATGTGGGAAGAGCTTCAGCTCTAAATCCCAGCTGAGGACACACCAGATGATCCACACCGGGGAGAGGCCCTACGTGTGTGGGGAGTGTGGGAAGAGGTTTCCAAACAGCTCCAATGTCGTCAAACATGAGCGGATTCACACGGAGGAGAGGCCCTTCCGCTGCCCCGACTGCAGGAAGGGCTTCAAGCACAGCTGCACCCTCGTCAGGCACCGGCGCATCCACACCGGGGAGAGGCCCTACGAGTGTCCCGAGTGTGGGAAGAGCTTCTCAGACAGCTCTAATTTGACCCGACACCAACGGAGGCACCGGTAAGGGAAGCCCTGCGAGTGCCCCGAGTGTGGGAAGAGCTTCGTGCGCTGCTCCAGCTCCATCCCCCATGGGAGGATCGGCGTTGGATGATCCCCAGTGACCCCCATTGGGCAGAGCCCTGGTGATCCCTGTTCCAGGTGATCCCTGTTGGATGGGGGGAAGGTGTTGGAGAGATTTTTTTCCCTTCTCCTTGTGCTGCTGTGATGTGGTTGGTAATAAATTCCCTCCCTGTGCCCAGGCTGGGTCTGTTGTGCCTGTGCTGGTGGTCGGGGTGGGATCTCTCCTGGTCCTTCTCTCAGCTCCTGGGCCTCTCCTTGTATTTCCTGTCCCTGTGCAGTTGCAGAGGGCAGGGACAGAGCGGTTTTGGTGTCTCCCGGCATCCAGGCAGGGCCAGCCCAGCCCCGGGGGTTGCGAGGGGCTTGTGGGGGTCCCCTGTTTTCGGGACATCCCCACTGGAGGAGGGTGTCCCCCCTTGCTGCAGCCCCAGCCCTCAGGCAGCGCTCAGCCAAGCAGAGAACGCCCTCAGCTGGGGCCTCGTTTTTGGGCACACCTGAGCCCCTGGACATCTCCATCCCCATTTTGGGGTGCAGCTGAGCTCCTGGAGATCTGGGTCCCCAGTTTTGGGCTCTGTTAGGCTTGCACAGCCTGGTTTTGTTAGCGGGGTTGTTTCAGAGGTGTGTTCTGAGAGAAGGTTCTGGAAGCTTCCTCCATGTCTGGCAGAGCCAATCCCTGGCGGCTCCAAAGACAGAGATGTCAGATGCAGAGATCCCCCCGCAGCCCCTGGGAAGGAGGGAGGAGTGAGGGGAGGGTGTTTTTAAGGGTCTTTCCTTCTCATTCTCCAGCTCAGATTTTGTCAGCATAATCAATTATAATATCTCTAATTCGAGCCTGTTGTGCCTGTGCCGGTGTTTGCTCAGGGATCTCTCCTGGTCCTTATCCCCACCCAGGAGCCCTCGGTTCCATTTTCTCTCCCCTGTGCGGCTGCGGGGGGCAGGGACAGAGTGGCTTTGGTGGGTGCCTGGCACCGGGCCAGCGTCACCCCTGGCCATGGGCACCCCTGAGATCCCACGTCCCTGGGGACACATTTCTGGGCTCAACTGAGCTCCCACCTGCCCAGCACCCCAAGGTTCCCCCTCCCCCAAAAAACCCCACCCTGGGGCTGCAGTGTCCCAAAAGTCCCTCAGCCGATCAAAATCACGGCCAGCACTGGCCACAGGGCGTGTGGCTGCAGCTGGGGCCGTACTGGTGGCACTGGTGCTGCTGGGAGCCCCCCCGGCTGCGGGCGTGGAGCTCTCGGGTGAGCGGGGGGGGGGGAACGGGACTCGATGGGAAAGGGGGGGAGAAGGGGAAAAAGGGGTGATGGGACCCCTAAAATGAGTGAGAGGCGGAGGGGACCCTCAAAGGAAGAGCAGGAGGGGGCTGAAGATTGGAGAAAATGAGAAACAGGTGGGAGGGAGTGGGAAAGTGGGGAAAAGTGAAGGATGGGACCCTAAAACTGAGCGGGAGTGGGCTGGGGATTGGGGGATTGTGGGAAAAAGGGTGGAAAGGGTGAAAAGGGGGGAATGGGACTCCAAAACTCCTCTGGGAGCAGCTGGAAATGGCGGTGGAGGGGATGTGAAAGGGGAAATAGGGAGAAGAGTGGAAAAGAGGGAGTGGGAGCGCGGGCAGGAGGGTCCCATGGCGGCTGTGGGGCACAGGGGGTGTGGAGTGGGGATCCGGGGTGGCCCCTGGAGCTTTGGGCTTGCTGGGGGCTGCTGGGGGTGCCCCTGGCCTGTGTCCCGCACACACAGGGGTGTTCGAGGAGATGATGAAGTCCGAGTGTCACTTCATTAACGGCACCGAGCGGGTGAGGTTCGTGCAGAGGAACATCCAACACCGGGAGCAGCAACTGCACTTGGACAGCGCTGTGGGGCTGTTTGTGGGGGACACCCCGGATGGGGAGAAACAGGCCCAGTACTGGAACAGCCATCCGGAAAGGCTGGGGTACAAACGGGCTCTGGCGGACAGGCTCTGCCGGCACAGCTGCGAGATTGTTGCCCCGCTGCTCGCGGACCGCAGAGGTGCAGAACGTCGGGCAGAGCGTGTCCGCTTGGGCCCTGCCCTGGGAATGACCCTGGAGCCCCTCAAAACCCCCCTGGTGCCCATCCCCGGGGCCTCTTGTCCTTCCAAGTTCCCCTGAGGTCTCCCAGTCTCTCCCAGTCCATCCCAGTCTCTCCCAGCCGTGCGTGGAGCTGACGCCCCTCAGCCAATCAGAGCGCGTCTCTCTGATGACTCATCGGTTGCCGGGCAGACCCGCAGGGCCGAGTGCCCCGTGCTGGACTCGGCCTCCCGGTGCCGCGGGCTTCATTCCCAGTCCCTCCCAGTGCCCTCCCAGTCCCTCCCAGTCGCTCCCAGTGCTTTCAATCCACTCCCCTCTCACGAGGGCAGCTCACTTCTCTCAGAACACTCCAACCCAAAGCTGTCTATGCTTCTAGGCCTATCTCGTGTCCCGTTTTTCGGTGTTGAGCATGGGGAAATCATCTGCCCATCAAGAGCCACTCTTGATTTTTAGTCTTGGCAAAGGGGCTGAGAGAGGGTTTGGGGGATCCTCGGAAGGCAGGGAGCAACTGGGATGGGGTTTGTGGGGTGCTGGAGGGGGCGAGAGTGGGTTTGGCATGTGCTGGAAGGTTGAACAGCATTCTGGACAGATTGGGGATGAAAAAAGGAGAGGTTTGGGGGGTCCTGATGGCTCTCTGGGAGGTTTTTGAGAGGTCCTGACCCCTGTGGACCCCCCAGAGATGCCAGTGGAGGCCGCTCGCAGCAAGATGCTGACGGGGATCGGGGACTTCGTGTTGGGCTTCGTCTTCCTGGCGCTGGGGCTTGGCTTTCACTTGCTCAAGAAGGTGAGGGGGGGTCCCGGGGGTCATGTCCCCCCTCCCCTAGAGTGTGTGTGCCCCTCTGGGACCCTCAGCCTGGTGTCAACCCTTTTCTCTGCCCACAGAGCTCCTGAGCCGCCACAGCCCCTCCCATGGCCTCGGGCCCGGCCGGGACTCCCCGCTCCATCCCCGCGCTGATTTTGGGGGGGGTCGTGTGTCCCCCCCAGCCCCGCTGTCCCTCTGCCCCTGCCTGGCTGCTCCCAGTGATCCCAATAAAGCTTCCCAGTTCGCCCCGGTCCCGTTTATTGGGGGGCGGTGGGGAGGGACTTGGGGGATCCCGCGGGGGGGCCGCGATTGGGGGGGCAGAACTGGCGCCGGATGGATCGGGAATGGGGACCCCCGTGTGTCCCCTCGTGTCACCCCGCTCTGGGTGCTGGGAGCCCCCCGGCTGTGGGCGAGGAGCTCTTGGGTGAGTGGGGAGGGGCGCGGGGGACGATGGGAAAGGTGTCTGAGAGGGGGATTAAGGCAGGGGGGACAGTGGGAAAGGGGTTCCTTGGGGTCCTTTGTGTCCCCATCACTTGATCCTTGAGCTGTTCCCTGGGGCTCTGGGGGGAGCGGAACGTCACTGGGGGGGTCCCCAAACCCCTGTTGCTCCCTGGGCGCCATACAATTCCCAATTGCCTGGGGCTGCCCACACTCTGGTCACTCACAGCGAGGCCTTGCAGACATTGACACAAAGGTCCAACACAATTAGCCTCTGTACTCCTTTACAAATGAATTGCATTCCCATTTACCACCAGTCCCTTCAGTAAATGACATATCACAATTAGGAAAAAAAGAAATTGATGTTTTCAAAACCTATCCCCCACATTACTAATATGTTACATAAAACACCCTGCCTCTTCCCACTTATTCCCTGAATAAGCAAACTCTTGACAATTTCCGTCCCCCGCTTAGGTCCAGATCCAAGGAATGGAGAGCCTGTGCATCAAGAAAGGCCTCCTCTCGACCAAACGCCCCCTGAACGTTCCCAAGGCTCTTGTGCGGGTGGTCCCTGTGTGATGAGCTCTGGCACCGTAACAAGCATGTCCATCAGCCGGGTGGACCTCCTCCGCTGCGGTGCTCTGTCCTGTGCATGTCCTTGTGCCTGCAGAGGAACCGCTGATTCCTTGTCCAGGGGCTTGTTTTGGGTCGGCTATCTCCCCTGCCGCGATGCAATGCCTGTGCCAGGTGCTTGTGGCCGAGCCCGGTCCCCTGGGTCCCTGGGGCCCGCCCTTGTGGCCCTGCGGGTCATCCCTCAGCTGTAGCAACTGTGGGCCGTGGCCTTGTGCTTCACCCTTGGCCTTTTCAACCTTCTGCATTCAGCTGCGTGCTTTCTGACCAATGTGCTGCAGGCTCTTGTGCCTCTGCTGCAGCCCCCTCACTGCCTGTGGGGCTCATACCCTGACAGCTGCTGAGCTTTCTGCAAAATCAGATCGTTTCTCCATTGACCCAAACAAAGATTTCGTAAAAAAAATCCTGATCCTTCACATCCCAGCTCATGGGGCCGGCCAACGCGGCCCCTGCCGGGGTGTTGGGCTCAGTCAGCCCCGCGCTGATCCCCGGCTGCCCCACCACCCGCCCGGCCGCCGCGCTCTCCACAGCCCCCCAGTCCAAGCCGTTTGCCTCGCCTGCTGCTCGCCGCACAACAGAGAACCCCCTGAATCCGACCTCCTTGTTTCCTGTCCTGAAGAGTACGATAGAAAGGATCTTAGCCTGCAATTTTGAGATAACATGGGGAAGGTGCTGAAAAATCCCAATCCTCACTATTTCTCTTCCCTCCTCTTTTCCATTTTCCTTTTCTTTCTTACCACATAGATTCCTCCTGCTGCGTTGCCTTAACCAATCTGCACTACTCCCTTTCAACCAGATCCCCTTCCAGCACACCAACACCATCAGTCCCCGCTGGAGACCCCTCCGATTCTTTTACGTCTGCTGGGCTGTCATGTCCTAAATTACCTTCTGGAAAATGTGTGCAAACTAACCTGCAACCATTCTCCCTTTGTAAATAAAACGATGTCCATGGTCTGTTAAAGGGCTTTGTTCTTCTTTCTGAAGTTGAGGAAGCAGGACTTGCTGAGCACATTCTGTGTCAAATTGACATTTTTTCTGAACCGCTGGTTCTCTGTCACTGCTTATGTACAAGTCCCTGGCTGTCCTTCCAAGCCGAATGACAGCAATCGTTTGTAGCAACGCCATTTCGTGTCTTGCCTTTCCTGGGGGTCCCCGTGCGGACATCCCCCTGAGCAGGTGTCCCCCCTCGCTGCCAGGCCGCGGCCCTGGGCAGCGCGAGCCAATGAGCTGCGCGGCGTGGTGAGTCAGCATTTTGCCAGGCAGAGCCGCAGCGCCCCGCGCTGCCCAGCTGAGCCACGTGGCCGCGGCGGCAGCGCCCCCGCGAGGGGAATTTGGAGTGAGGGGGCAGCGGCAAGCCGGGCCCCCCTGCTGTCTGCGGACGTGGCTGCGGCGGCCGAGTCGGCAGAGCGCGGAGATCCCACGCTGCCCCAGCCCGACTGCCGCAGCCTGATCCGTGCTCGTGCGGTATTCCGAAGCTGTGGGGGGAAGAGCGAGCCAGTGTGGCTGGCTGGGCGTGGGAGGAGGAGAAAGGCATGGATGAGCAGGGTTAAGAACAAAATGGTCAAATGGTGCACGTGGAGCAAAGGTGGGATATGCAGGAAGAAGGAGATCGTGGGAAGAGGAGTGTGAGGATAGAGTAAGAATAGCAGGAGGAGGAGGAGGAGAGCAGGAGAGGAGGACCTCAAGGTTCCACCAACATCCTTGTATCTGCAGCCTCCCCCAGCCCCAGGAGTGTTGCCGCTCCCCCCCACTTCTCTGCAGGTGACCAGGGAGAGGAGATCCACGAGATTCCGGAGGGTGAATAATTGGTGTTCTGAAGTTTATTTGGCTACATGTTGGGTGCTTTGGTTTTTGTTGGGGCTGAATCTTTCTATTTGGAGGGGTTTTGGTTGAATCTGATGTTTTGGGAGTTTTGTGGGCTGTATTTTCAGTTTGGGGGGACTTTGGGCGAATCTTTGTTTGGAGTTCTATCAGAGCCGCGGTGATGTGACCTGGGGCTGGAGGAACCTCCAGCCCAAGCACTGTAGGCCTTGTTTTCCCCTCAAAGAAGATGTCGTCCCCAAGGCGTGCTGATGGAGAGGAGAAAAGCCCCGGAAGAAGCCCCGCACGAGGAGGGTTGCAAACGCCATTCCCAGGAGCTGCGAGTTGGAAAGACCCCCCCCTGGCCCAGGAAAGGTGGCCGGAGATCCAGCGGAGCTCAGAGCTGGGTGAAGAATCTCAGCAGGAGAAGCCCCCACAATGCTTGGAATGTGGAAGGGCTTCAGGTGGTACTCACAAGCTGATGGAACACCAAAGAGGATCCACACTGGGAAAACAGCCCTATGATGTGGGGAGAGTGGAAGAGCTTTCAGCCAGAGCTCTGGCTTATCCCCATCACCAGGAATCCACAGCGGGGAGAGGCCTCTACAAGTTGGGAGTGGGAGAGAGCTTCAGCACACTTTGTCCACCTGATTAAACACCAGAGGATCCACACTGGGGAAAAGCCGTACATGGTGGAAGCGGGAAGATGCTTTTCGAGCACCAGCCCCAGCTGATGAACCTCCAGAGGATCCACACTGGATCGCCCACGAGTGTTGGGATTTGTGAACAGGGCTTCAGCACCAGTCCCCACCTTGATTAAACACGCAGAGAAATCCATACTGGGAAAGCCCTACGAGGTGTGGTGATGTGGATAGAACCTCAGACAGAGGTTCCACCTGGTCAGCCATCAGACGATGCCACACCGGAGTAGCCCATGATGTGGGAGTGTGGGATGATTTTTCAAGACAGCCCCGCTGATGACAGGCAGAGAGCACTCACACTGGGGAAGGCGCCCAAAAGTGCTTGCTATGTGGGAAGACTCAGCTCAAATCCCAGCTGAGGAACCACCTAATGATCCACACCGGGGAGAGGCCCGTACGTGTGTGGGGAGTGGGGAAAGAGGTTCCAAACAGCCAATGTCGTCAAAAGCATGACGGATCACACGAGCGAGAGGCCCTTCCCGCGCCGCCGACGCAGGAAGGCTTCAAGCAACAGCTGCACCCCGTCAGCACCGGCGCATCCACACCGGGAGAAGGCTATCGAGTTCCGAGGTGAAGAGCTTCTCAGGCTAGCTCTAATTTGACCCGACCAGCAACGAGCACCGGTAAGGGGAGCCGCTGCGAGTGCCCCGATGTGAGAGCTCGTGCGCTGCCCATGCTCCATCCCCATGGAGGATCGCCGGTGGATGATCCCCAGTGACCCCCATTGGGCAGAGCCTGGTAATAGCCTGTTCCAGTGACCCTGTTGGATGGGAAGGTGTTGGAGAGTTTTTTTCCCTTCTCCTTGTGCTGCTCGTGATTGTTGGGTATGAATTCCTCCTGTGCCCAGCTGGGTCTGTTGTGCCTGTGCTGGGGTCGGGGTGGGATCTCTCCTGGGCCTTTCCTCAGCTCCTGGGCCGCTCCTTCGTATTTCTGTTCCGTCAGTGCAGAGGCAGGGACAGAGCGGTTTGGTGTCTCCGCATTAGCCATGGCAGCACAGCCCCGGGGTTGCGAGGCTTGTGGGTCCCGTTTCGGAACACTCCCTCACTGGAGCAGGGTGTCCCCCCTTGCTGTTCCAGCCCAGCCCTCAGCAGCGCTCACCAGCAGAGAACGCCCCCAGCTGGGCCGTCGTTTTTGGCACACCTGAGCCCCTGCATCCATCCCCATTTTTGGGTGCAGCTGAGCTCCTGGAGACTGGGTCCCCAGTTGGCTCTGTTAGGCCTTGCACAGCCTGGTTTGTTATGCGGGCTTTGTTTCAGAGTGTGTTCTGAGATAAGTCGGAAGCTCTCCATGTCGCAGAGCCAACCCTGCGTCTCCAAAGACAGAGATGTCAGATTCAGAGATCCCGGATGCAGAGATCCCCCCGCAGCCCTGGAAGAGGGAGGAGTGAGGGAGGGTTTTTTAAGGCCTTTCCTTCTCATTCTCCACTCAGATTGTCACGCATAATCAATTAAATACTCAATTCAGGCCTGTTGCCTGTCCGTTGTGCTCAGATCTCTCCTGGTCCTTATCCCACCTCAGGACATCGTGCCATTTTCCTCTCCCCTTGCGGCTGCGGGGCAGGGACAGAGGGCTTTGGTGGGTGCCTTGCCACCAGGCAGCCAGCCCAGTGTGTGAGTGTGAGTGAGAGCCAGAGTGGAATTCTCACGTTGTCTCCCGCAGCAGCTGTGGCGAGTGCGGGCACAGAAAGCGCTGGAGCTGAAGCAGTGACAGCGAGGATCGGCCCCCAGTGGCCGGAGCTGGCAGAGGAGGGTGCCCAGGCAGACGATTTGAGCAGAGGATGTGTGGGCAGGCCCAGGGGCTTCCCCCGCTGTGGAGCCCTGGCTGCTGCTGCGGCCCCTTGTGTGCAGGGTGAGTCGCGGGCTCCCCTGGTCCTGCTGCAGCGGGAAGTGCAAATCTGCGGGGCTTCAGAGCCCTTGAGGCGAGGCTGAGGGGTCCCCCCGTGCTGAGCTGTGCTGGCGCTGTTTCTGTGCTCGGTGACCCTTGGAATGGGCCACGCCACTTGGCCACCAGTGGTGCTGCTTTGCACTCCTTAGGCAGGACCCGATTGGGTCCTGCTTGGATGTTGTGGACAGCAAAGTGCCAAGGCAGGGTCTGTGCCAGCCGAGCTTTGTGTGGAAGAGATTTCACAAGAGACAGGATTGTGGCCACAGACTGCTTTAAATAGACATCCCTTATCTCCACCCCCCAGTAGGTGGAGAATGAGCAGGGTGAGGAATTGCAAACATGAATTCCAGGGGAGATAATTGAATATCTGCCCTGGGTCTGGCTCTTCTTCTTGCCAAGCCAGTTGCAGAAGCCGTACTCGTGGCCATGCGTGGTTTCGTTCACCAGCTATCAGGAGGTGTTTCTTATTTCCCCATTCATTCTTCTACCCGACCCGAACTACTGGGAGTGCCAGGGGTCTTGGAGGTGCACTGTGTTCCTAAAGCAGCCATAATGGCCTGAAGGATCTTTCTGATAAATGAGTTTCCCCTGTCTGAGTCTGTTGCTTCCACAATCTCATATCTCAGAATGTTTGTTCCAAACACACTTAATAAACTGATGCAGGGATTGCTGAAGCAGTTGGGAAATGCTTCTGCCACCGTGTGAGCTGACATGCTGTTAAGCAGAAGATATTGAAGCCTTCCTGCTCAGGGCATTTCAGTCGGCAGGCTCTTCCAAGCACACACAGCTCGGCCCTTTGAGCTGAGCATGTGCGGGCGTGACACTGCGCTTCTGTCCCTCATTCCCTTTCCTTGATAAACAGGCGGTGTCCTGTGAAGTCTTTTGCCTGTCTGCTGCCCTTGAAGACCCATCCATAAAGACATTTTGTCCCTCAGGCCAGGGAATGTCTGGTAAATGTCTCCTAGGCCTGGTCTGGAGCTCTGTCACTTGAATGCAGCCATGGGTTTCTTGCCAGCCCCCCTGTCCAGGGCCGTTCAAACAGGAGGCTGGGTTAAACCCTTCCCCTGTCCTCAACTCGAAATCCTCCTGTTCCATCCAACAAGTTTCATACTGCAATAACCGAGCACTGCTCATCCATTTAGAGGCTCTTTGGTTACCAAAGCTTTACCTTGATGCCAGACTTGAACAAGAGAGATTCTGCTGCTGTCAGTTTTCAGGCCTCAGTTCCCATTAAAGCCGGGGCTGCACAATTCTGCAGACAATGAGGCCACTCTCTGGCCACTGGGTTAAACATTTTAGCCCAGGAATTCCTTTGGCATGGCCCTGTTTAACATCCACATGCAATTCAAATTCTTTTTCCCTGTCTGGGAGGGCCAGGGCAGGAGGCTCAGTTAATCTGCTTTTGAACACTTGCAAATTCTGCTTTCCTTGTGGTGTCCATTATCCGGTTCTTGAGTGGCAGGAGAGGAGTGTTGTAGGGAGAGATCCCTGGCTCCCAAAGCCCTGCCTTTAGCAGGGACTCAGTACCAGGCTGTACCCCTTCCTTGCCTCCCTTGGAACAGGGGATTGCTTTTAGACACCACTTGTCCTGGTTGCTTCCAAGGAATTTGGAGAGGCTCTATGGACACTGAAAAGCTTTAGGAGAGAGATTTTCCGGCTTTCTGCAGCATTTTGTGAGAGTTCTGTCTTTCCCATGCAAGTAAGACAAAACAATGTTACCGTTTTGTAAACTTCTTGCAGGTGCGGATTGTTTTGGTAGAAGTGTTATGGTTCTAACTAGAAAAACATTTAGAGATGTGTGTCTTAGAACTTGACCAATCCCCTTAGGGGGTGGATGGCAAAAACCAATTACCTTATGCCACTTAATACACTTTGCGTACTAACATATAAAAGTCTTCTGAGAATTCATTAAATCATTCATCCATTGATCCTTGAGCCTGGACTTCGTGTCGTTTCTCTACTCGTCCGTGGGGAAAACAGCGACAAGGCACCATATCTAATTTTCCCTGTTTCCCTGAGGCTGCCCACACTTCTGGGTTCACTTCAGCAGAGGCCTTGCCAGACATTTGACACAAAGGTCCAACAGCATTAGCCCTCTATATCTCCTTTACAATATGAATTTGCATTCCCACTTTAGCCACCAAATCCCTTCCCAGTAAATTACAATCACAATTAGGAGCAAAACAGAAAATTGATGCATTTCAAACCCATCTCCCACATCTACTAATAGTGGTCAAATTAAAACACACCTGCTCATCTTTCCCACTTATTCCCTGGATAATCCAAGAACTACTTGACAAGTTTCCCCCCTTAGGTCTGAGATTGAGAGTGGATGGAGAGGCCCCTGTGTCTATCAGGAAAGGCCTCCTCTCGATCCAGACGCCCCCTGAATGTTCTCAAGGGCTGTGGTGTGGTGGGTCCCTGGTGTGATGGGAGCTCTGGCAGCCCTAACAATGCGTGTCCATCAGCCGGTTTGGACTTCCTCCTGCTGCGGGTTGCTCCTGTCTCTGCTTGCAGTGTCCTTGTGGCCTGCAGATGGAACCCTGATTCCTTGCCAGGGGCTGTTTGGGTCGGCTCTCCCCTGCCGAGGAGGGCAATGCCTGTGCCAGGTGCTTGTGGCCGAGCCCGTCCCCTGGGTCTGGGGCCCCCTTGTGCCCTGCGGTTCATCCCTCAGGGGCTGTAGAAACTGTGCCGTGGCCTTTGCCTTCCCCTTGGCCTTTTCCTCATCCCTTCTTGCATTCAGCTGCTGTGCCTTTCTGAGCAAGTGCTGCAGGGGCTTCTTGTGCCTCTGCTGCAGCCCCCTCACTGCCTGTGGGTGCTCATCCTCTGACAGCTGCTGAGCTTTCTGCAAAATCATTCGTTTCTCCAGTGACCCAAACAAGATCGTTAAAAGAAAATCCTGATCCTTCCACATCCCGCAGCCTCCTGGGGGCCGGGGCCACTGCTGGCCTGCCCGGGGGGTGTTGGGGTCAGGCAGCGCCCGGCTGAGCCCCGGCTGCCCCACAGCCCCGGCCCGGCCCCGCAGCTCCCCACAGGCCCCCAGCCCGTGCTGCCCTGTCCTGCTGCTCCCCAGCACAGAGAAACCCCTGAAATCGTAAACTTCTTTTTTTTCCTGTCCTGGAAAGCGGGGATACAAAAGATCTGGATCAGCTGGCAAATTTGAGGATAAGATGGTGCTGAAAAACATCCCAGTCCTCACTTTTTCTCTTCCTCCTCTTTTCCACTTCCTTTTTCTTTCTTACCACATAGATTCCTCCTGCTGCTGTTTGCCTTAACCATATTCCTGCACACTGCCTTCAACCAATCCTTTCCCAGCACACCAACACCATCCGTCCCCTGTTGCTGAGACCCCTTCTCGACTTCCCTTTTTACCCACCCTGGGTGTCCATGTCCTTAATTACCTCTGGGAAAATGTGCAAACTACCTCAACATTCTCCCCTTTTGTATAGGAAACGATATCCATGGTTCTGTTAAGGGTTTTTCTTCTTCTGGAAGTTGAGGAATTGAGCAGGACCTTGGCTGAGCAGCAGTCTGTGTCAATTAGTAACATTTTCTGGAACCGATGGTTTCTCCTGTCACTTGCTTATGTACAAGTCCCTGGCCCTGTCTCCAAGCCGATTGACAGCATCTGTTTGTACAGACCCATTCCTGTTCTTCCTTTCCTGGGGGTCCCCCGTTGGCGGGACATCCCCCCTGGAGCAGGGTGTCCCCCCTCGCTGCAGGCGCGGCCCTGGGGCAGCGCTGAGCCAATGAGCTGGCGCGGCGGTGGTGAGTCAGCAGTTGCCAGGCAGAGCCGCAGCGCCCGGCGCTCCCCAGCTGGAGCCCACGTGTGGCCCGGGCGCAGCGCCCCCCCGCGAGGGGAATTTGGGGAGGTGGGAGGGGGGGAGCGGCAAGGCCGGGCCCCCCCGTGCTGTCGTGGCGGAAGTGGCTGCGGCGGGGGCCGAGTGCGGGCAGGAGCGGCCGAGAGCCCAGCGCTGCCCCAGCCCGAGCTGCCGCAGCTGCATCCGTGCTCGTGCTGTGGGATCCGAGAGCTGTGGGGGGAAGAGCGAGCCAGGGGTGGGTGCTGGGCGTGGGGGGAGGAGGAGAAAGGCTGGAGGAGCAGGGTTGAAGAACAAAATGGTCAAATGATGCACGTGGGAGCAGAAGGTGGGATTATGCAGGAGAGGAGGCACCCAAGGTTCCACCACTCCCTGTATCTGCAGCCTCCCCCCAGCCCCAGGAGCGTTGCCCCCCTCCCCCCCACCATCCAGCAGGTGACCAGGGAGGGGGATCCACGATTTTCCCGGAGGGTGAATCTTGGTGTTTCTGAGGTTTATTGGGCTACATGTTGGTGCTTTGGTTCTTTTGTGGGGGCTGAATGTTTATATTTTGGAGGGGGTTTTGGCTGAATCTTGATGTTTTTGGAGTTTTGGGGCTGTGTCTTGATGTTTGGGGGACTTTTGGGCTGAATCTTGGTGTTTTGGAGGTTCACAAGATGCCCGGTGATGGACTTGGGCAGGAGGAAGCCCCAGCCCAAGGCGCTCAGCCCTTGTTTTTCTCCCCCCAAACCAGGATTTGTCATTCCCAAGGCGTGGCTGGATGGAGGAGGAGGAAAAGCCCGAGAAAGCCCCACGAGGAGGGGCTGCAAACCAGCCCAGGGAGCTGCGAGGAGGAAAGACCCCCTGTGCCAGGAAGGTGGCCGGAGATCCAGGCGGAGCTCGGAGCTGGGGGAGAACCTCAGGGCAGGGAGAAGCCCACAAGTGCTTGGAATGTGGGAAGGGCTTCAGGTGGAGCTCCACTGATGGAGCACCAGAGGATCCACACTGGGAGAAGCCCTATGAGTGTGGGGAGTGTGGGAAGAGCTTCAGCCAGAGGCCCACCTGATTAAACACCAGAGATCCACACTGGGAGAGGCCCTACGAGTGTGGGAGTGTGGGAAGAGCTTCAGCAGAGCTCCCACCTGAGGGCACACCAGGTGATCCACACTGGGGAGAGGCCCTATGAGTGTGGGGAATGTGGGAAGAGTATCACCAACATTTCCCAGCTGAGAGACACCAGGTGGTCCACACGAGAAGGCCCTATGAGTGTGGAATGTGGGAAGAGCTTTGGGTGGAGCTCCGACCTGAGGACACACCAGCGCATCCACACCGGGGAGAGGCCCTACGAGTGTTCTGAGTGTGGGAAGCGGTTTCACAGGAGCTGCGATCTCCTCGTGCAACCAGCGCATTCACACGGAGGAGAGGCCCTTCCGCTGCCCCGACTGCGGGAAGGGCTTCAAGCAAACTCCAACCTCATCACCCATCGGCGCATCCACACTGGGGAGAGGCCCTACGAGTGTCCCGAGTGTGGAAAGAGCTTCTCCAGGAACTCTACTTTGACCCAACACCAACGGAGGCACCACTAAGGGAAGCCCTGCGAGTGCCCGAGTGCGGGAAGAGCTTCGTGCGCTGCTCCAGCTCCATCCCCCATGGGAGGATCGGCGTTGGATGATCCCCAGTGATCCCCGTTGGGCAGAGCCGTGGTGACCCCCGTTCCGGTGATCCCGTTGGGTGGGGGAAGGTGTTGGAGAGATTTCTTTGCCTTCTGCTTGTGCTGCTGTGATTTGGTTGGTAATAAATTCTCTCCCTGTGCCCAGGCTGGGTCTGTTGTGCCTGTGCTGGTGCTCGGGGCGGGATCTCTCCCGGTCCTCCTCTCAGCTCCTGGGCCTCTCCTTGTATTTCCTGTCCCTGTGCAGTTGCAGAGGGCAGGGACAGAGCGGTTTGGTGTCTCCCGGCATCCAGGCAGGGCCAGCCCAGCC
>JACSVZ010000032.1:1393601-1415758 GCA_014706295.1 Lycocorax pyrrhopterus obiensis
AAGGGAAAGAAATCTCTCCAACACCTTCCCCCCACCCAGCGGGACACCTGGAACGGGGTCACCAGGGCTCTGCCAAACAGGGGTCACTGGGGATCATCCAATGCTGATCCTCCACAGGGGATGGAGCTGGAGCAGCGCACGAAGCTCTTCCCACTCGGGGCACTCGCAGGGCTTCCCTTAGGTGCCTCCGTTGGTGTTGGGTCAAGTGAGAGCTGCTGGAGAAGCTCTTCCCACACTCGGACACTCGTAGGGCTCTCCCCGTGTGGGTGCGCTGGTGTTCCCAGTGGAGCTCGCCGAAGCTCTTCCCACATTCCCCACACCCATAGGGCTTCCCCGGTGTGGATCCTCTGGTGCTGGATCAGTGGGAGCTGTGGTGAAGCTCTTCCCACATTCCCCACACTCGTAGGGCCTTCCCCAGTGTGGATCCTCTGGTGTTCCTCAGCTGGAGCTCCACCTGAAGCCCTTCCCACATTCCAAGCACTTGTGGGGCTTCTCCCTGCCCTGAGGCTTCTCCCCCAGCTCTGAGCTCCGCCTGGATCTCCGGCCACCTTCCTGGCACAGGGGGGTCTTTCCACCTCGCAGCTCCCTGTGGGTGGTTTGCAGCCCCTCCTCGTGGGGGCTTTTCGGGGCTTTTCCTCCTCCTCCATCCAGCCACGCCTTGGGAACGACAA
Source organism: Lycocorax pyrrhopterus obiensis (assembly GCA_014706295.1). NCBI lineage: Eukaryota > Metazoa > Chordata > Aves > Passeriformes > Paradisaeidae > Lycocorax > Lycocorax pyrrhopterus. The sequence continues at coordinate 1,394,273 of JACSVZ010000032.1, forward strand.
ATCCTGGTTTGGGGAAAAACAAGGGCTGAGTGCCTTGGGCTGGAGGTTCCTCCTGCCCAAGTCCATCACCGGGCATCTTTGAACCTCCAAAACAAAAAGATTCAGCCCAAAGGTCCCCCAAACATGAAAACAGCCCCAAAACTCCCAAAACATCAAGATTCAACCAAAACCCCCTCCAAAATACAAAGATTCAGCCCCCACAAAAAACCAAAGCACCAACATGTAGCCCAATAAACCTCAGAAACACCAAGATTCACCCCCAGGAATATCGTGGATCCCCCTCCCTGGTCACCTGCTGGATGGGGGGGGGGCAACGCTCCTGGGGCTAGGGGGAGGCTGCAGATACAGGGAGTGGTGGAACCTTGAGGTGCCTCCTCTTCCTGCTCCTCCTCCTCCTCCTCCTGTATCCCTACTCTTCCTCACACTCCTCTTCCTCCCACTACTCCTTCTCCTGCATAATCCCACCTTCTGCTCCCACGTGCATCGTTTGACCATTTTGTTCTTCAACCCTGCTCCTCCAGCCTTTCTCCTCCTCCCCCCACGCCCAGCACCCACCCCTGGCTCGCTCTTCCCCCCACAGCTCTCGGATCCCACAGCACGAGCACGGATGCAGCTGCGGCAGCTCGGGCTGGGGCAGCGCTGGGCTCTCGGCCGCTCCTGCCCGCACTCGGCCCCCGCCGCAGCCACTTCCGCCACGACAGCACGGGGGGGCCCGGCCTTGCCGCTCCCCCCTCCCACCTCCCCAAATTCCCCTCGCGGGGGGCGCTGCGCCCGGGCCACACGTGGGCTCCAGCTGGGGAGCGCCGGGCGCTGCGGCTCTGCCTGGCAACTGCTGACTCACCACCGCCGCGCCAGCTCATTGGCTCAGCGCTGCCCCAGGGCCGCGCCTGCAGCGAGGGGGGACACCCTGCTCCAGGGGGGATGTCCCGCCAACGGGGGACCCCCAGGAAAGGAAGAACAGAATGTGTCTGTACAAACAGATGCTGTCAATCGCTTGGAGACAGGGCCAGGGACTCGTACATAAGCAAGTGACAGGAGAAACCATCGGTTCCAGAAAATGTTACAAATTGACACAGACTGCTGCTCAGCCAAGGTCCTGCTCAATTCCTCAACTTCCAGAAGAAGAACAAACCCTTAACAGAACCATGGACATCGTTTCCTATACAAAAGGGGAGAATGTTGAGGCAGTTTGCACATTTTCCCAGAGGTAATTAAGGACATGGACGCCCAGCAGGGGTAAAAAGGGAGTCCAGAAGGGGTCTCAGCAACAGGGGACGGATGGTGTTGGTGTGCTGGGAAAGGATTGGTCGAAGGGAGTGTGCAGGAATATGGTTAAGGCAAACAGCAGCAGGAGGAATCTATGTGGTAAGAAAGAAAAAGGAAGGTGGAAAAGAGGAGGAAGAGAAAAAAGTGAGGACTGGGATGTTTAGCACCATCTTATCCTCAAAATTTGCCAGCTGATCCAGATCTCCTTTGTATCCCCGCTTTCCAGGACAGGAAAGAAAAAGAAGTTTACGATTTCAGGGGGTTTCTCTGTGCTGGGGAGCAGCAGGACAGGGCAGCACGGGCTGGGGGCCTGTGGGGAGCTGCGGGGCCGGGCCGGGGCTGTGGGGCAGCCGGGGCTCAGCGCCGGGCGCTGCCTGACCCCAACACCCCCCGGCCAGGGCCAGCAGTGGTCCCCGGCCCCCAGGAGGCTGCAGGATGTGGAAGGATCAGGATTTCTTTTAACGATCTTGTTTGGGTCACTGGAGAAACGAATGATTTTGCAGAAAGCTCAGCAGCTGTCAGAGGATGAGCACCCACAGGCAGTGAGGGGGCTGCAGCAGAGGCACAAGAAGCCCCTGCAGCACTTGCTCAGAAAGGCACAGCAGCTGAATGCAAGAAGGGATGAGGAAAAGGCCAAGGGGAAGGCAAAGGCCATGGCACAGTTTCTACAGCCCCTGAGGGATGAACCGCAGGGCACAAGGGGGCCCCAGGACCCAGGGCACGGGCTCGGCCACAAGCACCTGGCACAGGCATTGCCCTCCTCGGCAGGGGAGAGCCGACCCAAACAGCCCCTGGCAAGGAATCAGGGTTCCATCTGCAGGCCACAAGGACACTGCAAGCAGAGACAGGAGCACCCGCAGCAGGAGGAAGTCCACCCGCTGATGGACATGCATTGTTAGGGCTGCCAGAGCTCCCATCACACCAGGGACCCACCGCACCAGAGCCCTTGGAACATTCAGGGGGTCTGGATCGAGAGGAGGCCTTTCCTGATAGACACAGGGGCCTCTCCAGCCACTCTCGATCTGAGACCTAAGGGGGGAAATTGTCAAGAAGTTCTTTGATTATTCAGGGAATAAGTGGGAAAGATGAGCAGGTGTGTTTTATTCAACCACTATTAGTAGATGTGGGAGATGGGTTTGAAATGCATCAATTTCTGTTTGCTCCTAATTGTGATTGTAATTTACTGGGAAGGGATTTGGTGGCCCCGCTGAAGTGAACCCAGAAGTGTGGGCAGCCCCAGGGAAATTGGGAAAATTAGATATGGAGCCTCTCCAAATTCCTTGGAAGCAACCAGGACAAGTGGTGTCTAAAAGCAATCCCCTGTTCCAAGGGAGGCAAGGAAGGGGTCACAGCCTGGTACTGAGTCCCTGCTAAAGGCAGGGCTTTGGGAGCCAGGGATCTCTCCCTACAACACTCCTCTCCTGCCACTCAAGACACCGGATAATGGACACCACAAGGAAAGCAGAATTTGCAAGTGTTCAAAAGCAGATTAACTGAGCCTCCTGCCCTGGCCCTCCCAGACAGGGAAAAAGAATTTGAATTGCATGTGGATGCTAAACAGGGCCATGCCAAAGGAATTCCTGGGCTGAAATGTTTAACCCAGTGGCCAGAGAGTGGCCTCATTGTCTGCAGAATTGTGCAGCCCCGGCTTTAATGGGAACTGAGGCCTGAAAACTGACAGCAGCAGAATCTCTTCTTGTTCAAGTCTGGCATCAAGGTAAAGCTTTGGTAACCAAAAGAGCCTCTAAATGGATGAGCAGTGCTCGGTTATTACAGTATGAAACTTGTTGGATGGAACAGGAGGATTTCGAGTTGAGGACAGGGGAAGGGTTTAACCCAGCCTCCTGTTTGAACGGCCCTGGACAGGGGGGCTGGCAAGAAACCCAGGGCTGCATTCAAGTGACAGAGCTCCAGACCAGGCCTAGGAGAGATTTACCAGACATTCCCTGGCCTGAGGGACAAAATGTCTTTATGGATGGGTCTTCAAGGGCAGCAGAAGGCAAAAGACTCACAAGACACGCTGTTATTAAGGAAAGGGAATGAGACAAAGCGCAGGTCACCGCCCGCATGCTCAGCTCAAAGGGCCGAGCTGTGTGTGCTTGGAAGAGCCTGCGACTGAAATGCCCTGAGCAGGAAGGCTTCAATATCTTCTGCTAACAGCATGTCAGCTCACAGGGTGGCAGAAGTTCCCACTGCTTCAGCAATCCCTGCATCAGTTATTAAGGTGTGTTTGCAACAAACAATTCTGAGATATGAGATTGTGGAAGCAACAGACTCAGACAGGGGAACTCATTTTACAGGAAAGATCCTTCAGGCCGTTATGGCTGCTTTAGGAACACAGTGGCACCTCCAAACCCCCTGGCACCCCCAGAGTTCGGGTCGGGTAGAAAGAATGAATGGGGAAATAAAGAAACACCTCCTGAAGCTGGTGACAGAAACCAAGATGCCACGGAGGCTTCTGCCATTGGCTTTGGCAAGAAGAAGAGCCAGACCCAGGGCAGATATTCAATTATCTCCCCTGGAATTCATGTTTGCAATTCCTCACCCTGCTCATTCTCCACCTACTGGGGGGAGATAAGGGATGTCTATTTAAAGCAGCCTGTGGCCACAATCCTGTCTCTTGTGAAATCTCTTCCACACAAAGCTCGGCTGGCACAGACCCTGCCTTGGCACTTTGCTGTCCACAACATCCAAGCAGGACCCAATCGGGTCCTGCCTGAAGGAGTGCAAAGCCATTCCAAGGGTCACCGAGCACAGAAACAGCCGCCAGCACAGCTCAGCACGGGGGGACCCCTCAGCCTCGCCTCAAGGGCTCTGAAGCCCCGCAGATTTGCACTTCCCGCCTGCAGCAGGACCAGGGGAGCCCGCGACTCACCCTGCACACAAGGGGCCGCAGCAGCAGCCAGGGCTCCACAGCGGGGGAAGCCCCTGGGCCTGCCCACACATCCTCTGCTCAAATCGTCTGCCTGGGCACCCTCCTCTGCCAGCTCCGGCCACTGGGGGCCGATCCTCGCTGTCACTGCTTCAGCTCCAGCGCTTTCTGTGCCCGCACTCGCCACAGCTGCTGCGGGAGACAACGTGAGAATTCCACTCTGGCTCTCACTCACACTCACACACTGGGCTGGCTGCGATTACATTGCTGGAAAATATACCAAGCTTAGAATTTTTAAAATTTTATTTCTCTACTCAGCTTGCTTTGCCTCTGCCTTGGGGAAAGGAATTTTAAAGTGTTTGTTAAGGGATGTTACACCACACAACGGAGATGAGCTTAACATCTCAACAGACTGGGAATAGCCCTAAAGATACCCAAAAAGAGAACGACCATCAGCAAACATCAACGACCATCAGCAAACATCAAGGAACATCGACCCCAGACACTGCCCCCGGCACAGCTGGAGACCCCTGGGCTGGAAAAGGCTGATCAGGAAATCAAGGAGTGTGGACCTAATGAACATCAGAGGCCAAGGAATCTGGGTCCAATAGGAAACCAAATACTAAGAACTACCCAACTTGGAACCAATGAACATTAAACCAACGCACTTCTATGGGTTTAGACTGTATAAAGTTGAGGAAACATCGAGTAAAATCGTGTGCCATGGAATGATTTTCTCTGCACAGCCGGGCTATGTGTGCATGAAATGATTCTGTTGCACATCCTGGCCAGAATAAAGTAATGCCTTGATTCTCCAACACTAAAAAGGTTGTTGGAGAGTTTTTGTTCTTCCCACAGTTTCAGTGACAAGGTTACACCATTAAAATGGGTTTTCTTAATAATCCTACTTTGATATTGTCATTTAGGTTTGGGCCAGGGGTGTGAGTGTCAATTTTTAGTCTTAGGGGAAGAAGTACAGAAAATCTTTACTGCTCTGGGGTTTTTTTGTGTATGTGTGTGCGGGGCTGTTAGTGATGGCAGAATTTTGGAATGGGTTTTTCGATGTTCACCTTCAGGTTGCATTTTGTAAAACTGAAAGAGCTTTAAAGGTGACCCTTTAACTCATAAACAGTTAAAAGAATATTGGTTTAAAAAAAAAAAGGAAAAAAAAAAGCACCTTTTTGGTGGGGCCACACTTGAGTCACCTGAAGAGAAGCTTCGTTCCAGGCACACAGCAGAGGAGCTTTAGAAATGCAAATTAACACTGCTGGGGAAGTGGACAATGTCCCAGGGTCTCCTTGCCTGCGGGAGCAATTGGGCTCATTCCCTCTGTCCCTCCCCAAGCTCTGCCTCCTTGCACAGACCGAATTTGCATCGCTAAAGGCAGAGCCCACAGTGAGGATCTCTCACTCTGCAACAGAAATTGGTTCAGCTGCAAAGGAAAACAGCAAACGGAGAATGTTGTGACAACTTCACTCAAAAAAGCGGGGGGGAATCATCCCTCTCCCCACTCCAACATGTGCTGCCACTGTCTATGTTATACACGGTGTATTTGACCACTGAGGTGCTTTTGCTGCCACAAGTTCAGCGAAATCAGTTGGGAATCCAAGGATGGGATGATTTATCAGAGAAAAGAGGTCAATTGATGCATCCCTGGCTGCAGGGAGCGCCCAAAAATGGGGAAAGAGAACGGCCACCAGAACAAATCCTACAACACCATGGAGCAGCCCCTGGGAACCCGAACCAATTCACACCAGGTGACAGAACCCATTGATCATTTCAATGGCATCATTCGATTACAAGCTCTCCTCCAAATAATAACCAAGCACACAGCTCCAGCTCCTGACCTTCTCACCGACCAATCCACTCCACACATTTCACCCTGGGATGGGATCAGATTCTCTTTTAGCAGAAGGACGAGGAGGTTGTGGAAAATTAAATGACTCAAACTGCTCTTGGCAAAGAGATGACAAAGGAAAAGTGGTGAAACAGATAACAAAGGAAATAAGAAAGCAGCTCAAACGTGCAAAGGATGGGAATGGGACACGTTTTCGTGGTTCCCTGGCACACATGGGTTAAACGAATGCTGTTTCTCCTCTCAAGTGCTACAGCAACTCTCATCTTTTTACCATGCACCACACCTTGCTGAGTGCACCTCAGCAGGGGATCAAGGGAATGCAGGTGGCAGCCAGGCTCCTGATCCAGAAACGGCTACAAAACGACAGAGAATGAGGTCACTGAGAAAAATCCCAAAAACAAAGAAGTTTCAGGCAAAAGAGATTGAGGCAAGTATAAAGTTTGTAAAGAGAAGTACTGAGAAAATAAGAAGAAGGGGGATTAAAAGGAAAAAAATGAACCTGTCTACAAACAGATGGTGTGAATCCCATTGGACATAGGGTCAGGGACTTGGAGATAAGCAAGTAACTGGAGAAACCACAAATTTTAGAAAACGTTACTAATTGACGAACGAACTGCTGCTCAGCCAAGGTCCTGCTAATTCCTGAACATCTTGAACTATATGTATGTACAAAAAGGGGTGCATATTAAGGGAGACATGCAGTAGGCGGATGGGGAAGTCTGTACCTTCCAAGGACCTCAGCCACTGGGGAAAGGGACACGGAGATGCGGCCGGGGAAATTACGATAAAAAGGAGGCTGCGTCCTCCAACAATCGGAGACCCCATGGGAAATGCCCCACGGCCTCTCCCTTTGTCCATGAATAAAGTTACTTTTACAGGACTCCTCCGTCTCCGCTGGGACACAAACCTCTGGCCACGTGAACTTTCCCGCACAGTCCCGGGGACGGGGCAGCCACCTCTGTGCTACCGACAGGAACCGGGACGAGGCAGCGCTGCTCCGGCACCGGCTCCTGCCGAGGCAGCAGCGGGAAGGAGACGCGGGCAGCCGCTCCCGCAGCGCCCTCAGGCCAGGGGCAACACGGCGCGGACACGGCAGAACGAACTCGTCACTGCCGCAGCCCCTCCCCTGCTCACGCTCGCAGGTGCCACCAAATGCGTGTCCCGGGATCGCATCTCCCCGCCCGCAGCCTCCAGCGCCCGCCCTGTCCCGGGCTGGGCCTGGGCTGGCGGCAGCGAGCCCGACAGAAGCCAACAGCCGCGGGGCCACCAGCGCCGGGGCTCAGAGCCGTGCGAGGGACGCTTTGGTTTGCAGGGGCGGAAGGGCCTGGGCTCCTGCCCTGCCCCTCTTTGACTTGGTTTAGGATTCAATGTTTTGGCCGATGTGGGACGGGAAAAAGGTGTGGTTTTTCTCCAGCACTGGGCGGGTTTTCCCTCGCATGGAGCACTTGGGCCTTCCCCGGGCCCCCTCTGCCCTCTTGCAGAACCAGTGGCATTTTCCACCGCACACGGTTTGTAACCAAGAGTCGGCTGCAGTCGAGGAGGCTCCAGGCGCCTCCTTCCAGGCTGACTCTGCAGATGCTGAGGCTGCTCTGGGCTCTGCCGGGGCTCTGCCGGGCTCAGCTCTGGCAAGGCTGGGCCCGCTCTCCCCTCGCATTGCTCCGGGCAGCTGAGTCACAGGGGGACAAGGAAGGGACACGTCAAGGGACTTGAGGTTTAACAGAGTTTTTATTCAAAAAACTACCGTAACTAACAGGCTGTCCTAACTACCATAACTAACTAGCAGTGCTAACTACCATAACTAACCATGTGTCCTAACTCCTGTAACAAAAAGCTGTTCCCGAGTGCTTCACATCCTCCGCTGCTCCCTCAATTGCTTTGCTGCGGTGATGAGAGGGGTCAGGCTGGAGAGAGACTTGGCTGATGACAAAAATGGGTGCTGCCCAAAGGACAAAAAAGAAGGAAATGAACTGTTACTTTCCAAAGTCAGGTTCCTCACAGGCTCTGTTGCAACAGGACAAAGGGAATGGTTTGAAACTCAGAGAGGGAAGCAGGCTCAGCTTAGATCTGAGGAAGAATTTTTTCAGCAGGAGAGTGGGGAAACACTGACAGAGAGTGCCCAGAGATGTGGGAGGTGCCTCCTCCCTGGAAACATCCAAGCTCAGGCCAGGCAGGGCTCTGAGCCACCTGATCTGCTTGAAGATGTCCCTGCTCCTTGCGGGGCACCTGCTCCAGGTGACCTCGAAAGGACCCTGCCAAGCCAAACCAGGCGAGGATTCTGCTGCCTTTGCATGTGAAAAGCAGCGAGACTGGAGATTATCGGAGGGGGGCCCCACAAGAAAACCCCTCCCTCGCGCTGCTGTTTCCCCTGCAGCCGCTCCGCATTCACCTGCAGCAGCTCCTGGGCAGACCAGCGCCGCTCCTCGTCCGGCTCCAGGCTGCACTCGAGGAAGTCCCGCAGCAGAGCCGACAGGCGCCTGGGCTCCTGCAGCTGCGGGGTCCCGTTCTGCCGGATCAGACAGCGAGACTGCAGGAGAAGCAAACACAGCGCTCTGCCAGCTTCCTTCACAGCCACGAGTGCTCACATCGACCCCGGCTTCTCAGCCCCAGTCTCCAGGGGCAGTTTCCTCCCTGGCAGAGTTGCTGTTCAGAGCTCATTTTTCTATGCCAACCAAAAAAACCCAAACCCTGATGCATCACAGCCATTCCAACATCCAAATGATGTTGCCTTGAGAGCCAATTTCATTGGCTGACTTTGTCAGTAGGAACCTCCATCAGAAATAGCCCATTTTGCTTCTCCAAATACGGACACCAGCTCTACAGGCCATTTGCAAGAGTCACTGTGGTCTGCCTGTGTTATTTCAAAGGATTCTTACATCAGATGCATCCCTGCAGTGCCACTGACACTCAAGTGAACGCATTCATGATGTCCCATCCCAGAACTGCCAGGCAAGGAACCCGAGGTTTGGGTTGCTGAAAGCTCAGGCTTGGTGACGTGGAGAAAGTAGCTTGGGCTAGGAAAGAAATATGTTAGACTGTGGGGATGTTAAACAATCATCTTCATGTTTTAGACAAGTTTCCCAGTGAAAAGAGTCAGGGGCAGTTCATCTCACAGAACCTCTTTTAGAAACTCCTTCAGAAAACTTGTTGGGTTTGGGTGTGGCTTTTGGGGTTGGTTTGGGGTTTTTTGCAAGATAACATTAGAGCTGATGCTCTGGCTTCATGTTTTCAGGCCATCCTCACAGACAGAAGAGCTGCAACAACCTAAAACCCAAAGCAAATTCTGGAGACTGCAGAATATTTGTCTGTGTCCAGGCTGGAGTCCTCTGGGAATTCCCTTCCTGAGGGGCAGAAACCTCCAGCTGCTCCTCCCAGTGCAGGGTCACTCTGTGCTCACAGGCCTCTGCAAACTCTGGGAAATTTGCCTCTTACCATGGCCCCCGTTTGCCCGAAGTAAGGAGGTTCTCCTTCCACCATCTCGATGGTCACAATGCCCAAGGACCAGATGTCCACCTTGGGGCCATAAGGAGAACTGGTCACAACTTCTGGGGCCATCCAGTGAGCAGTGCCCACCATGGAGCTCCGCCGCTCCTGCTCAGGGCTGAGCTGAGCGCAGAGGCCAAAATCAGCTGAGGACAGAAACAAACACTGTCAAAGGCAGCTGGAATGAGGAAACCAAGCACAAAGATTGCCCACTCTCAGTCTGAGAATGCAGTGCTGAATCCAGCTGCAAAAGTCCTCCGGGCTGTAGCCAAGGAAAGATGGAAGTGGACCCTTAAAGGAACCCTCAGCTTTCATGCAGTGGCTTTTAGTGATTTCCTTGAAGCTTCAGATTCCAGCTCCCGCCCCTCTGGAAGGGCCACAGCCAGAGCAAAGCCACTGCTGACACCCTGCTCCTCTCCTGAGCTCTCTGCACGGGGCAGCCGCTCTCAGCTGGCAGCAGGGGCCGGGCACTGCCCCCAGCAGCACTTGTGGGGCTCTGGCCGTCACTGGGAAGCAGCCCCACACCCGCAGCCCAGGAGCGCCGTGCCTGACCAGGAGCACCCACCCAGCTTGACAGAGCCGTCCGTTCCCAGAAGGATGTTGGAGCTCTTCAGATCTCTGTGGATCACCCGGTTCGAATGGAGGAAATCCAGGCCCTGCAGACACTGAGAGAGAACAAGAAACACGAGGGTAGAAATCAATGGCCGGAATATATCACACAAGAAAGGACAGTTTAGAATTCTGCCAGCAGCAGCTTTGCTGTGACAGGCCAGGAGTGCAGTGCAGACAAGCTCCAGGCACATGGTTCAAGGCACAGCTGAGAACAGCAAATCAAAATAAAAAAGACAGAGAGTCCCACAACAGCAGGAAAGAGGACAAGGACAGAGTAGAAGTGCAGTGACACTGGTAGGCCATTCACTTCAGAGGCTCTTTCTTCTCCAACTCATAAAAACAACACAGAAACAAAGCTCTGAGCATGGAGCCACTCCTGTTCTCAGGCCCTGCTTGGAAGGAGCATCGTGTCCAAGCCATGGGAAGCACAAGCAGGATCCCTCACCTCCCGACTGACAGCTGCCATCTCTCCTTCAGCCATGTGTGTCTGTCTGACAACGTCCTGCAAAGTTCCTCCATCCATGTATTCCATCACCAGCCAGAGATCTTCCTCAACAAGGAAGCTGGAAGAGGCAAACAATGGCATGGAGATGAACATGCACTGCTCAATTCCCTGATGGAAAAGCCTTGAGTGAAGTTTTGTTTCCAGGTCACTTGTAAATGAGGACAGAATCAGATGCAGAGACATTCCTGCTGGGCTGCACAGTCCTTGGAATCTGCGCAGCCTAAAGGAGAAGGAGACACCTGTGAGAAAGGAGATGCCTTAGATGGCAAGCAAGTGAAAAATGCAGTTTAGCAACAGCCCGGATCAATGTGGAACCACAACACTTGCACCCAGCTGGTTCAGCATCTGAACTCATCAGTTCCACCATTCCCTCCAGAACAAGGCAACACAACTTCCAGGGTTATCCAGGAGGAGCACGCACCCGTCCAAAGAGTTGACAATGTTGGGGTTCTTCTTGTCCTTCAGACCAGGATCTCATTCACAGCTCGTTCCCTGTTCTGCCCTCTGAGACTCATTTTCTTTATGGCCACCTGAAAGGACATTTGCAGACCTTGGACTGCAGGAGTCTGTGGCAGGAGGCCACAGCAAACACGGAAGCGAGTCTTTGTGGAGGACGGAGCCGGGCTGTGCAAACTGCCTTGGGATGGGACACCAGGGCTCAGCAAGTGACATTCCCACAGCCCATTCTCTGCTCGCTGCGGGGCCGCTTACAGGACACACGGCCAGGGACATTTGGCCTTGAAGCTCTGCAGAAATGGTCCCTCAGCTCTCAGCCTCAAAGCTCTCACAACATTTCTCTGCACCTGCAGTCTTCTCAATGGCCTTAGTTACCACCACTCTCATTATTATTCAAACACATTTGCAAGCAGGAAGTAATTTCTGGCTCTGTGAAAACAGAGCAAAACAGCCGAGAACCCTTTAGCAACTCTGTGGGATGTGGTCATTGATTTCAAATGCAACTTGCTCTTTTGGATGCACAACAGAGCAAACACGCACATCCATTGCTCAGATGATCTCTGTCACGGGCTGTCACCTGACACCAGACCCAACACAAACTGCAGGTTTAGGAGAAGCTTTGCTCTGGCATCCATCTTCTCATTCCTCTCCCTCTGTCTTCTGGAAACAGCTGGAATAGACTAAAACCCCAAACTGATCCCAGCAGGATCTCTCCTTAATTAGGTCTTGAGGTATCCTTTGAAGATGAAACGCAGGATGGAAAAACTGCTAAATAGTGTTCCTGTCCTGAGGCTGGGGTGAAGATAAATCAGGCCTCAGTCTCCACCAGCTGATGCATTCACACTTTTAGATATGAAGACCACGCCAGCGTGTCCTGCTCTGACAGACACCGCTGCCCTCCCTGCATTCCTTTGGGCCCTTCAGAAGGACCAAGTCTGTCCCAGCTGTGCTCTGCAGGCTGACACTGCTGTGCCTTCAGAGGAACAGCCTGTGCAGGAAAGCTCTGCTGGCCCCCCAAAGCTGCAGCCACAGCTCCAGCAGAGGGGAGAGCCCTGGAGAGCTGCCAGACGTGCTGGGCGTGGTGACACCGACCTCTCCTCCAGTGGCCCTGTCGAGTCCTTTGTAAACGGTTCCGAAAGCCCTGGAGACAGAACAGCAGAGAAGAAAGAAGCAGCGCTTTAGGCCCTGGAGTGAAAGCCAGCCCAGACAGGAGATCTCTGCTGCCTGCAGCGTTTACAAAAACACCTGGGTGCATCGACCCTTCAAACAGCAGCGCAGCAGCCACCAGCCCTCTGCCATGCAAGGTGTGCGAGAGAAAACTGAGGCCCAACACGAAGGAAAAGGGCTGGAGCAAATCCCAAATGTCCCGCTCAATTACTTTAGTTCAAAACTAGGGTGGGGAGCGGGTGTCTGAAGAACTGGAAAAGAATGTATTTCATCCTTTTCCATTTCCTGCCTACGAGCTGCAGGATCCACAAGGGCCCTGCCATCAGGCGGGTGATGCATTTTCCCCTCGAGTGCAGCAGCTCTGTGTCTGTTACTGAATGTGTGGGGTTTACTACCTGTGCTGAAAAGAGCACTATTAATTCAATCTCTGGTTTCTGTTTCTAAACCGTTATGTTGATATCCTGCCCAGTGGATATTTTTGGAGGCAAAATATCTGAAAGAAATCTTCTTGAGAACTGTTTTCTGACAGTCACCAGATGGTGAGTTGCTCTTTTAGGCAATCAAATTCCAGGGACAGAAGATCTTCCAGGTCCTGCTCTTTGCTGCAGGCAGGACACTGCCAGCCTCAGGGGCCTTTGACAGTGCCTTCTGATCACAGTTATCAATTCTGATCAGGCCTGAGAGAACAGGCAGGATCGTGCCCCAGTGTCTGAAGATGTTTGGAGCTTGCCTGGCTTCTCACTTGATCCTGCACCAGCAAATACCTGGCCCCTGCTTGTGCAGAAGGAACTGCCGTGCACTTACCCTTGGCCAACCTGCTCCAGTTCCAGGTATTTCTCGGCAGGCTCCCCCACGCTCACGGTGCTCCCTGAAAGAAACCACATGGAAGACGCTCCCTCCCAGATGGAGACCCCGCCTTGCAGCAGAGCCAAAATGCAGCCCCACTCTCTGGGGCCGGGAGCCCCTTGGTCTCAGCTGGGGAAGGACAATAAATGACTCTGTGACATTCAGCTGCAGAGCAACCCTGGGTGCAGCTGATGCTGAGACACACACACAGCACCCTGCTCTGGCACACGGGAACAGAGCAGACGTACTCAGCTGCATCAGGCACCACTCCCCTCTCCCCTCTGGCTGCAGGGCTGTGCTGCTGTCAGAGTGTTCAGCCCAGGATCCCGCAGCAGAGGGAGGTTCAGTGTCCTTTTCCAAGCAGAGGGAGGTTCTCCGTCCTCTTCCCAAAACGCTGCAGGTTCCTGGTTCATCTTTCCAAGCTACATCCTCTTCCCATGCCAGGAGATGTTTGCCCTCCTCTTCCCAAGTCACAGGATGTCCTCTGTCATTGTCCCACACCAGGAGATGTCCTCTGTCCTCGTCCCACGCCGCTGGAGCCTCACTGTCCTCCTCCCACACTGGGTGATGTCCAGCATCCTCGCCCCACACCACAGGAGCTTCACCATTGTATTCCCAAATTGCAGGATGTTTGCCCTCATCTCCCAGAACAGCGGGAAGTTCACTGCTGTCTTCCTCCTCTTTGGCCTCCTCTTTGGAAGCAGAGGGAGCCAGAGGAGGAGCTGATGCTGCTTTTGTGCCCTGTGGACAGACGGGTAGCGTGAGGGGCGGGAAGTTCTGTCTCAGTTATCGCCTTATTTATCCTCAGCTACACATCCAGCTGCACTAAGCAGAAATGGGATTCGGAGCTGTTCAAACTAGGAATGGGCTAAAGTCGACATTGCCTCTTATTGTTTGGCATTCGATATTGCACCATGGCTAAAGCCAGCAAGCAGTCTTCTGCCTGCAGAACCAGGACCTGCAGCTCTTCAAAAGCTCTTCAGCAGAAAAGGAGAAAAACTGCCGGGGATCCCTTTGCTGCTGCTGCTGCTGCAAGACACTGACAGGAACTTTCCTTCAGCCTCCCAGGCTGGCACTCGACTGCCACACGCCAAGCTCACAACTCGCTGCACAATTGCAAACACCAAAGGTTCCTTTCCCCATTCACCGAAGGAGGAGCTGGCTCGGGATCCACGTGTGAGGTGCCCTGCAACGGGAGAGGGAACGTGAGCCAGATGCTGTTAGGAAAAACCTGCCTGTGGTGGGAACTCCCACGGAGCAAGCAACCCCGAAGAGAGGCATTTTGCTTTCACAACAATCCCTCCAGGAGCCACAGTCCCTTCGCACAGCAAGCAAGAGAACAGCACAAAACCCTGGGCTGTGTCAGTTCTTGGCTGGACCAGCAAACGGAGGGAGTTCCAGGCTCTGCTGCCACAGACTCTGCGCTTGAGGGAAACAGGAACCCCCCGGCTCCATTGCAAATGCTGTGCACGCCCCGCTGGCTGCAGGACACCCCCTTTTTCAGCTGCAGCTGCTGGCAGGAGCTCTCCCAGACCAGAGGTGTCTTAATGGCAATTTGGTTACAAAGGCAGCTTCAGTTCCAGTGCAAGAACAGAAAGCACACAGCAAGCCCAAAGCCACAGATGCTGCACCCAGGGAAAAACCTCGACTTACGTGCCAAGTGGGTTAAAAATACCCCGAATAAAGCCACAGAGATACAGAGTGCAAAACTGCAGCAACCACTTGCTGGATCATTCTGGCTGTGCTGCACACGTCTGCAGACTGTACCCCTGCAAGCACAGAAGGAACACCCGTCAGGGGGTGGGCTGGCTGCTTGAGAATGTCTCAGGCAGGAGGATCCTCCGGCAACCAGCAGGCGCCAGAGCCGCTCTGGACACTGAGGCCTCCGTGCCCACAGCAACGGGAACACGGCGAGGACGCGGCAGCGTTCCTGTGACATCACAGCAGCAGCTCATGCAAAAAACCTCCTGGAATGTTCTCCTCTGTCATAAGAGAGCACAAAGGATCCTCCCAGGGCCAGGCCTATTGCTCAAAGGATCCAAGAGGACCCAGAAAATGGCAGCAAAACAAGGATAGCCCATGGCCCAGCCTGAGCACTGAGGAGGAACGAGGATGGGACCACACCAAAGGAAACACGACCTTCAGTCACTGATGCTGCTGACTAAAACCATCAAGGCTTGTTCCATCTGGGATCTTGGTTCTAGTTCTGAAAACAAGCAAGGTTCTCCACTCTAAATATATGGAAAGCAGGAAGTGGGGAGGAGGTGGGATTAGGAATGGGGGAGGAGCTGGAGAAGGAGGAGGGAGAGAGGAAAAGGAGGAGCAGAAAGAGGAGGAGCAGGAACAGGAACAGAAGGAGAAGCAGGAGGTTCCAGTGCCCACTGTGTTCACAGCACCTGCGGCCCCGTGAGCATCTGCCCCTATGGCATCCTGCAGGTGACCGGGAGGGGGAGCTCATCCCAAATCTATTGGGGGGTCTCTGAGAGGGTTTTTTTATTGGGGTATGTTTGGAGCTTTCAGATTCCAGAACCGAGCCCCAAATATCTTTTGGTGTCCTGGAGGGGTTTTTTTTGTGTGTTGTGTGTGTGTATGTTTGGATCTTTCAGGACCCCAAAGCTGAGCCCGTACATCAGCCAGTACAGACAGATGAGAGGCCCTTCCGCTGCCCTGACTGAGGGAAGGGTTTCAACCACAGCTGCCACCTTGTCACCCACGGGTGCATCCACGCCAGGGAGAGGCCCTACGAGTGTCCCGAGTGTGGGAAGAGCTTCTCACAGAGCTCTCACTTGACCCAACACCAACGGAGGCACCACTAAGGGAAGCCCTGCGAGTGCCCCAAGTGCGGGAAGAGCTTCGTGCGCTGCTCCAGCTCCATCCCCCCATCCATCACTCGTTGGATGATCCCCAGTGACCCCCGTTGGGCAGATCCTGGTGATCCCTTTTCCGGGGTGATCCCCCATGGGTGGGGGGAAGGTGTTGGAGAGATTTCTTTCCCTTCTCCTTGTGCTGCTGTGATTTGGTTGGTAATAAATTCCCTCCCTGTGCCCAGGCTGGGTCTGTTGTGCCCGTGCCGGTGTTTGCTGAGGGATCTCTCCCGGTCCTTATCCCCACCCAGGAACCCTCGGTCCATTTTCTCTCCCCTGTGCGGCTGCGGGGGCAGGGACAGAGTGGCTTTGGTGGGTGCCTGGCACCGGGCCAGCGTCACCCCAGGCCATGGGCACCCCTGAATTCCCGCGTCCCCGGGGACACATTTCTGGGCACAAACTGAGCTCCCACCTGCCCAGCACCCCAAGGCTCCCTCTCCCCAAAAAAAACCCTCCTCCGTGGCTGTAGCATCCCGGAAGCCCCTCAGCCAATCAAAACCAGCCGGAACGCGCTGCAGCCAATCAGAGCTCTGAGAGTTGATGACTCATCAGCTGCTGGGCGGAATCTCCGGAAAACGGGTCCTGACCCGGACTGGTCCGGACTGGTGCTCCCAGTGCAGCGCGGCTGCTTTGGGGCTGGCGGCACCTGCCCGGCGCTGGCCCATGGGGCGTGTGCAGCAGCTGGGGCCGTACCGGTGGCACTGGTGGTGCTGGGAGCCCCCCCGGCTGCGGGCGCGAAGCTCTCGGGTGAGCGGGGGGGCGGAACGCGATGGGAAAGGAGGGGAGAAGGGAAAAAAGGGGTGTGAGATCCCCAAAGTGAGTGGGAGGAGGAGGAGGAGGGGACCCCATAACGGAAGGGCGGGAAGGGGCTGAGGATTGGGGAAGATGGGGAAGGGTGGGAGAGGGTGGGAAAGTGGGGAAAAGGGGAGGGTGGGACCCCAAAACTAATCTGGGGAGCGGCTGGCGATGGCGGGGGTGGGAGGGGGCGATGTGGAAGGCTAAATCGGGGCACAGGGGGTGCGGGAGCGGGAATGTGGCGTGGCTCCGGAGCTCGGGGGGTGCTGGGGGGCACCCCCTGTCCTGTGTCCCGCACACACAGGGTGTCCTGGGTGTTCCAGGAAATGGGAAAGTGTCGCTTCGTTAACGGCACCGGCCGGGTGAGGTTGGGGGAGAGGGACATCTACAACCGGCAGCAGTTCGTGCACTTGGACAGCGATGTGCGGCACTACATGGAGGACAGCCCGGATGGGGAGAAGGTTCCCAGGTACTGGAAACAGCGACCCGGAGTGGATGCAATACATGCGGGCTGCAGTGGACACGTGCTGCCGGCCCAACTACGAGTTGTCCACGCCGTTCCTCGTGGGCCGCAGAGGTGAGCGTGGGCAGAGCGTGTCCCCTCGGGCCCTGCCCTGGGAATGACCCTGGAGCCCCTCAAAACCTCCCTGGGAATCACCTCAGAGCCCTCAGCTCTCCTTGTTCCCATCCCCGGGGCCTCTTGTTCCACCCCCAGTGGACTCCAGTGCCTCTCCCAGTCTCTCCCAGTCCATCCCAGTCCATCCCAGTCTCTCTCAGTGCCCCCCCCACCCGAGTGTCCATCTCGGCCGCGCGTGGAGGTGACGCCCTTCAGCCAATCAGAGCGCGTCTCTCTGATGACTCATCAGTTGCCAGGCAGACCCGCAGTGCCGAGTGCCCCGTGCTGGACTCGGCCTCCCAGTGCCGCGCACTTCATTCCCAGTCCCTCCCAGTGCCCTATAGACCCTCCCAGTGTCCCCCACAGTGCTGCCCACTGCCTCCCATTCCATTCCCAGTCCATTCTCAGTTCACTCCCAGCCCTCCACCCTCTCTCCCAGTGCCCCTCCCCAGCTGATCCCAGTGTGGTCCCCACTTTCTCTCAGTGCCCCCCAGCGTGTCCATCTCGCTGGTGCCCTCGAGCTCCCAGGCCGGCCCCGGCCGCCTGCTCTGCTCCGTGATGGAATTCTACCCTGCAACAGGTGCAGCTCGGGTGCTTCCAGGGCCAGCAGGAGCTCTCGGGGCACGTGGTGGCCACCGACATTGTCCCAACAGGGATTGGACCCACCAGCTCCTGGTGCTGCTGGAAACTCCCCCCAGCGCGGGGTCACCTCCAGCTGCCAGGTGGAGCACGTCAGCCTGGAGCAGCCCCTGAGCCGGCACTGGGGCACGGCCCGGCCCTCACGGCGCCGGGGGAGCGACTGGGGGGGCGCTGGGAGGGCGATTGGGATGTGCTGGGAGTAACTGGGAGGGAGTTTGAGATAGCCTGGTTTAAGCTTGGGAGAGGGGCATGGGGGTCTGGAGGGCTGGGAAGGGGTTTGAAGGATGTTGGGAGGGTGGGAGAGGGTTCCGGGAGTCCTGGTGGACACTGGGAGGGAGTCTGGGGGTTCTGGGTGTAACTGGGAGAGATTTCAGTGAGCCTGGAGGGACTGGAAGATCAGGGGTGGAAAAGTGGGGGTTGGAATGACGTTGGTTGTGCAGGGAAGAGACTGGGAGGGGTCTTGGTGGGTCCTGGGGAGGCTGGGAAGGGACTGGAAGGAGGTTTCAGGGGGTCCTGGGTGGGCTGGGGCGACTGCAAGGGTGCTTGGAGGGTCTTGGGGTTTCTCTGAGAGGTTTTTGGGGGCCCTGACCCCTGCGGACCCCCCAGAGATGCTGCCAGACACCGCCTGCAGCAAGATGCTGACGGGGATTGGGGGCTTCGTGTTGGGCTTCATCTTCCTGGCACTGGGGCTTGGCTTCTACCTGCACAAGAAGGTGAGGGGGGTCCTGGAGTCCCCCAGGGTGAGTGTGCTTCCCTGGGAACCCCCAGCCGGGTGTCACCCCCTTTTCTCTGCCCACAGAGCTCCTGAGCCGGCGGCGGCCGCAGCCCCTCCCCATGGCCTCGGGCCCGGCGGGACCTCCCGCTCCATCCCCGCTGATTTTGGGGGGTTCGTGTGTCCCCCCCAGCCCCGCTGTCACTCTGCCCCAGCCCCGCTGTCACTCTGCCCCGCTCGTCTGCTCCCAGTGCTCCCAATAAAGCTTCCCAGTTCGGCCCGGTCCCGTTTATTGGGGGCGGTGGGGAGGGACTTGTGGGCCACGACTCAGGGACACAGAACCGGCCCTGGGATGGATCGGAATGGGGTCCCCCGTGTGTCCCCCCCGTGTCGCCCTGCTCTGGGGGGAACTGGGGAGCACCTGAACCCCACCATGGCACCCAGCGAACCCCAAAAGGCACCAGGACCCCGCTAAGAGGAAGGAGCAGGAGAGGGCGAGCGAGGAGAGAGAGAAGAAGGCGCAACGAGGAAAGGAGGAGGAGCAGGACTCCTCCCAACTCAATTTGGGGGTCCCATCCCTCTTTCCCTCAATTCAGGCAGCTCCTGGCTGCTTTTTCCTGGCAGGAATCACTGATTTTTGGAATTTAGCTTTGGAGGGGAACAGCTCTGTCTGGCCTTCCCCTCCCTGTTGTGGCCTCTCAGCTGCCCCCGGCACCCTGGGGTGCTGGGATTTCCTTCCTGGGGACAAGGATGTTCATTCCCTTCCAGGAGCCCAATGCCTGGCTGGGGGTCCAGGTCAGGGGTCCTTGAGCAGCTGCCCAGAACCTCCGCCAGGGTCTCCCAGCGCAGCCGGAGCCGCTCGGCCTGGGGTCCCCAAAGCCCTCAGCAACCCCCAAGTCCCTCCCAGGAACCCTCAGCTCCCTCAAACCCAGCATCCCCCACATCCCCTGCAAGTTCCCCCCATGGCACCAGCCATGGCCATGTCCCACATGTCACTGGCCATGTGGAAGAGACGGTCTGAAAATCCCTCATGTGCCTCATGATCATCGACTAGAACAGAGACTGAAAATCCTAAAAACCCCAAAGGAAAAGAGGACTTTTGCACAGGAGCCCTGGCCTGGCAGAGTGGGATGTTTGCCAAGTGTTGCCTGCAGGTGCACCCGCTGAGGACTGGTATGTGTTCCTGCAGGTCGTGCTGGCGCCGTTCTTGCTGCCTAGGTGGGAAGGACTGCACTGAAGCAAGAAGGAATGACCTGTCCTGTACACCTGCTCCCGTATCCCAAAACAACGGGCCTCACAACAAGGGTTGTAGATTTCCTCACCTCCTGGCCAGCTGCCCCCACTTTCGAAAAGACTATAAAGGGCTTTTCTGAATTAACCCTGATGAGATCTCCCCATGGACGCCGGCGAGTCTATTGGCAGAGAACCACGAGGACTTCGTCTCATCTTTGGTAGCTATTCCCCTCCCACACTTCTCTACTTTGTTTCTTTATATCTCTTTCTCTCTCCCCTCTATCGCATAATCACGTTGTTGGCACTCAATAAAGGTGCACTGTTTGATTAAAACTGAAATCAAATCCCCATTTGTATCTTTTGCACTCTGAGATTGGTAAACGAACCATCCCAACTCCCGCTTGTATTAGCGGATCGTGACACCATGTCCCACTATGTCCTCAACCATGGGTGGTGTCCCCACCATGTTTCCATCCATGTCCCCCACATCTCCATCCATGCCCGTGTCCCCCTACGTCCCCACGAATGGCCACATCCCCATCCATGTGTCCCCATGTCGCTCTCCAAGTCTATGTCCCACCATGTCCTCACCCATGTCTCAGTTAATTTCTTTATTTTTACCCAAATTTTGGGTGTTTTGAAAGGATGAAGAGAGATGAAAAGAAAATCAAGGCCAAAAGAAAAGGATTTCTGTGTCTGTGCCAGATGAGGATCCACGTGCTTGTGGGGGAGAGAAGAACCTTTCTTGAGGGGTTTCCACCCCACTGTCTCCAGAATCTTGGTATTTGCCCCAATCCGTCACCATTTGGCTGTGGAAGATGCCCTTGGGCCATAGGAAATCAAAACCATGGAATCACTGAGGTTGGAAAAGACCTCCAAGACTGTCCAGTTGTTAGCGTAGAAACACATAACCACGGACGGGTTATATGCAAGGTGCTTTTATTGAGGCGCTGGGGGAGAGGGGTACAAACCCAAATCAATCCCCAACATGAATTTCAGGTGCTCACATTATATACCCTTCTCGTTGTATAATCAGATATTAATGATTTACCCAAACATGAATCTCAAAACCCCCAAAGGATCATCTATTCATTACTGTGTATATTGTTTTTACTCAAGCATAACTTTCAGCCCCCTTTTCTTAGGTGCAGTTACACAATTAACTCATCTATCTTAGTCTCTTGCCCCCTAAGTGAATACTCAAGTTTAGGCTTGCCTTTTACCATCTAAGCAAGTACACAGGTTCAGGCTTGCCTGAACAGAATATCCATATTGCTCTTGGGGCCTACTCTAACTACTATAATTCAAAACATTTAACCTTATGCTATCATTCTCCCCTTTGAAAGTATTTTCACTTTAATTGTGTAAATGCTTTCACTTGATAGAGTCTCTTGATTGTCGAGTTTACACTTGATGCTCGTCGTCAAATCCAGCATTGTCGTGACTGCCGTCATGGACGCTGCTGTGTTCCGAGGGATTTGGAGATGATGGATGTGGGATCTTGTCTCGTGTCAGTGCTTTCATTATCCTCTGGTTCTAGGATGTCTTCTGTTGTATTTGTCTTT
>JACSVZ010000032.1:1420758-1434645 GCA_014706295.1 Lycocorax pyrrhopterus obiensis
TGTCTGGGGCATTCTGATCCTAACTACAAAGCTTCTAAAATGTTTAGTCTCCTACTAGCTTGACAAATAAGTCTAAGAATGGAGGCTAAAAAACACTAAGAATACAGAATCTATAAAAAGGTATAAAAAAAAGGCAAAAATCATCATGGCATCAATCACTGCAGCAAAGCAATTGAGGCAGCAGCAGAGGAGATGAAGTACTTGGAGATAGCTTTTTCTTACAGTAATTAGGACAACTGGTTAGTTATGGTAGTTAGCACTGCTAGTTAAATTATGGTAGTTAGGACAGCTTGTTAGTTACGGTAGTTTTTTGAATAAAAACTCTGTTAAACCTCAAGTCCCTTGACGTGTCCCTTCCTTGTCCCCCTGTGACTCAGCTGCCCGGAGCAATGCGAGGGGAGAGCGGGCCCAGCCTTGCCAGAGCTGAGCCCCGGCAGAGCCCCGGCAGAGCCCAGAGCAGCCTCAGCAGCTGCAGAGTCAGCCTGGAAGGAGGCGCCTGGAGCCTCCTCGACTGCAGCCGACTCTTGGTTACAAACCGTGTGCGGTGGAAAATGCCACTGGTTCTGCAAGAGGGCAGAGGGGCGCCCGGGGAAGGCCCAAGTGCTCCATGCGAGGGAAAAACCCGCCCAGTGCTGGAGAAAAACCACGCCTTTTTCCCGTCCCACATCGGCCAAAACATTGAATCCTAAACCAAGTCAAAGAGGGGCAGGGCAGGAGCCCAGGCCCTTCCGCCCTGCAAACCAAAGCGTCCCTCGCACGGCTCTGAGCCCCGGCGCTGGTGGCCCCGCGGCTGTTGGCTTCTGTCGGGCTCGCTGCCGCCAGCCCAGGCCCAGCCCGGGACAGGGCGGGCGCTGGAGGCTGCGGGCGGGGAATGCGATCCCGGGACACGCATTTGGTGGCACCTGCGAGCGTGAGCAGGGGAGGGGCTCCGGCAGTGACGGGGGAAAGGAACAAGGTGAATGGGACTTAACAAACAAACCTTGTGAATCTGCTTTAGACAGGGCCAGGGCTGTAGATAGGAAGGAACGAAAGAAACGATCACTTTGTGATCAGAAAATGTTACTGATTGACATGGACTGCTGCTCAGCCAAGGCCGTGTTAAATTCCTGAACTTAGAGAAGAACAAAGACTCAAGAAATTATGAATACTGTTTGGTTTAAATTAAAAAAAAAAAAAACAAAACAGAGAAAGAAGCGCGTGTGTGCATATTGGAGGGCGACATGCAGTAGGCAGATCAAGAAGTCTGAATCTTCCAAGGAACAGTTCCGGGGACGGGGCAGCCACCTCTGTGCTACCGACAGGAACCGGGACGAGCCAGCGCTGCTCCGGCACCGGCTCCTGCCGAGGCAGCAGCGGGAAGGAGACCGCGGGCAGCGCTCCCGCAGCGCCCTCAGGCCAGGGGCAACACGGCGCGGAGACGGCAGAACCAACCCGCCAGAGCCCCCTGCCGCCCCCTCGCCCGCAGCGAGCCCCGAGCCCCGGCACAACCGAGCGCGGCTCCCACCTGCGCTGGGGCCGCCTCCGAGCTCCGCCGCCGCCTCACCGGGCTCCGGCCGCTGCCGCCGCTCCCGGGCCCGCACAGACGCTCCGCCAATGGCGCCTCTGCTGCGCCACGGCCGCCCTGGGGGCGCCACCGGGGCCGGGCTCCGCCCCGCTCCCACCAATCCGAAAGCGAGAACCAGGACTGACGGCAGCACCGGCCAATCGCAGCGAGGGGCGGGCTCTGCATACGGCCCAGACTCGCCCCGCGCTCTCAGGGCCCCCCGGGCTGTGTGAGGGGAAAGCCGGAGATGAGGAGCGGCCCCGGCGCTGGGCCCGGCCCGGGCAGGAGGCCACGGAACCGCTGCTGCCCTGAACCGCCCGGAGCTCCGTGTGACCGGGAGCTGAAAGCGCTGGGAGCTGCGGCTGAGTCCGGGATGGAGCAGCCCCGGCAGGAGCCCAGGCCGGAGCGGGGGATGCCTGAGAGAGGCCCCGAGCCCGTGGGAAGCCCCTGCAGAGCCATGGAAGTGGCTCCTGGCGGGACTCGGGAGCCCGTGGGGGATCCCCGCTGGAGCAGCCTGTTCCTGAGGGACTGTGTCCCGTGGCAGGGACCCCAGGCTGGAGCAGGACAAGGATTCCTGTCCCTGAGGGGGAGGCAGTGACATGACCTGACTGTGACCCCCATCCCTGTGCCACTGGGTGGGAGGAGGGAGGGAAGGGGATAAAGGGAAGGAGGGAAGGGTGGGGGTAAGGTGTTTTCGTAGGATTTATTTAACTGGTCATCCTCTGGTTCTGATTTGTTTGACAATAAATTAGATTAATTTCCCCAAGTCAGGGCTGTTGTGCCCGTGACCAGTGAGTGAACGCTCCCCACCCTTATCCCACTCCTCCTTGACGTGTTCTGTTCCCCTGCCCAGCCTGAGAGAGGGCAGTGACAGAGCGGTTTTGTGGCACGGGCACCCAGCCAGGCTCAGCCCAACCCAATAATCGCTACAATAATTCACTCCACATTAATTACCAGCCCCACGGTGGGTCCAGCTGCGCGGGCCAGGCAGCTACAGAAATACAAACTGGGCAAAATGGGACACAGTTGAGAGGAGGGACGGGTGCCAGTGGGTGTCATCTCCTTCCTCCGAACTGTCCGGGGGAGGAGAGGAGGAGGGAGAATCTGGTGCAAAGTAAAGGGGGAGAGAAGGGATAGGGCTGGAGCTGTGGAAGCGGGCAGGGATGGCCATGGGGCAGCCGAGGATCTCCTTTCCAGCTCTGTGGGGTGAAAGGGAGCGACGTAAAATCGGTCAAGGAAAAGAGAGAAGAGCACGTGATGGAAACCGCCGACAGTTTGGATTCACTTCATCTGTCTGGACTTGCAAACTCCAAGCAGTGACGGATGCCCGACACTGACAGCGCTGCGATGTGTGTGCTCTGCCGCTGCCCTGGCTGCAGACCAAGGTGAGACCCCCATAAGCATCTTTCTGGGGGCTGCCTCGCTTTTTGGGGCCATTTGTGGCAATTTAGCAGGGTTCTTTTACCTTCGCGCTGTTTTTCCGGGATACGAGGGACCCGGCGCGGGGCCGGCCCCGGCCCTGGCGCCTCTGGGCTATTTTGAGGCGGGGGAGCCCATTGGGGCCGTGCGGGAAAAGGGGGGTGCGGGGTTTATAAAGGGGCGCGGCGGGAGCTCCGCGGGCCGGGCCGGATCGGGCCCAGCAGCGCCCCGGGGCCGCCGCCGTGTGGGGCCGAAGCCGCCCCACACCGGGATCGATGCCTGGGGGCGGACTCGAGTGAAAGGACTCAGCAGGACCGGTGCAGGAGTGTTTACGTAAGGCACGAGCCTCACCGAGCTTTGCAGCCAGAAAAACACAATTTTAGGAGGTTTTGCTCCCTGTTCGTGCCGTGGTTTGAACACAGCAGAGAGCAGAGCCAGGAAACATCACCGCCCATTCGTGCGGGCGGTTGTTGTGCAGCGACGGCGGCACCGGCTCCCACATCCGCCTCCTTTGGCTCCCACATCCCTCCCGAGCGTCTGTCCCGGCCCCAGGTCAGATTTTGATGGCTTCTCTCTGGCAGATCCACTGCAATTCCAGGCTGCAGGCCTGAGGGATGATTCTGCTGCTCCTTAGCGTCCCACATTGTCCAGGTCTCTCCCTGTGGTCCAGCTGGAACCTGCGGGTGCGGGAGGGAGCCTGGGTCACCCCGGGGTCCCTCGGCTACTCCTGGCACCCCAGCGCCGTCCCCGGCGCTCACCGGTCCCGGTCCAGGCGGGAGCCGTTCACCCACGTCCAGCCCGTCCCGGCCGCGGGCACCCAGAGCCCGATCCAGAAGCTGCGCCCGGATTTCTGCAGGGTTTCATTGAAGAGTTCCTGGGGGAGGGAGAAGCGGTGCCCTTGACGGACCACGGATCCCAGGACTGAGCTGCACCCGTGTCCCCCAAGCTCTATCAGAGGCACCCGGGGGGCTTGGACACGGGGGGAAGGGGGGAGGCTGATCCCGGGATTCTGGGAACCCCCTCACCCTTCCCAGGGTGCCAGCAGCCCCCAGGCCTGGGTCCATCCCGCGTTCCCGACCCCCATCATTCCCTTCACCAGCTCATCCCGATCCCGCGGCAGCAGCAGCGTGGCCCCCCGATCCCCGCAGTCCTCCCAGCTTTTGCTCCAAGGGCTGTATCCAGGGGAGACCCAGTAGCACTCGGTCCTGCCCAGCGTCCAGCCCTGGGGGCAGATCCTGCATCCCTCAGCCCCTGGAAAACGGGATCAGAGCCGGCTCAGGTCACCAAGATGCCACCTCGTTCCCGGGGTCACCCTGAGCTGTGCTTGGGGCTCCAGTCTGGGCGTGCCACGACATTTCAGGAAAGCTTTGGGAGCGGAGGCGCCTTGGGGCTGTTACCGTGCGGCTGTGACGGGCAGAGAACTTCCCTGAGCTCAGAGAGGACGTTCTCTCGGGTGCTGTTGCTGTCTCCTGTGTTCCCATTCCCGATTTTGCCGCTTCCCGGGCTCTCCGGCTGCTGGCGGAGAACTGCAGGGGAAGGAAGGCTGAGCAGGGGACGGGACCTTGCCCAGCCCGTCTCCTTTTGAGGGCCGGGCTCCGCACTCCTGAGCTCCCCTCACACCCGGAGCTGCCCTCCCCTCCCTCCATCGTGGCTTCGTGCCGGTGACAGGATGTGGCCCCTCCGAGCTGTCACCGTGTCTCGAGTCACACCGCAGCAGGGGCCCAGAGAGCCTCTGAGCCTCTGCTCCCCCTCCTGCACCCCGAGTTGTACCCCCCGATCGGAGCACCCCAGAGGGGCCTGACCCCAGGGTGAGGGGCTGCTCAGCACCTCCTGCTCACCACGGGGACAGTCGCAGCAGTTTATTTGGGGGGATTTTCCCCCAGCCCTGCCCCTCTGAGGGCTTTCCCCAAGATCCAGCAGACATTGGAGTCTCCCTCCCGCCTGCCCTGGCGGGTTTAGGGGTGCTGGGAGTGACAACAGTGACGTCCTGCTGGGCACGGGGCTCATTTTATCCGGTCTCTGGGTGACCCTGAGCTCAGCCCCGGGCTCTCAAACCCTGTCCCTGCCACAGCCGAGAGATTTTCTCCCCGCACGAGGCCCCCGGGACAAGTCCCCGCTGTGGGGGCTGTCCCCGTGTCCCCACGGCCGCACTCACACGAGCAGCCCAGCGCCACCACGGCCACTCCGAGCAGGAGATTCGCGGTCCAGCCGGCCCCGAGCGCCACGCGGTGCCACCGAGGACAGCCCGGAGCTGCAGGGGACAGAGGTGACAAGAGATCACCCAGCGAGCCAGAACTCTGCAGATTTGGGCTGCTTTGTCTCCAAAAGCAGCTCAAAGCCTGGCAGCCCCCAGGGTTCAAACGTTGGTGGATTTTACCAGCCGCAGGAATTAAACCTTTTAATCAATGGTTGGGCTTTATGATCTTCGAGGTTTTTTCCAACCTAAACAGTTCTGGTTCTTCTGCTTCTTTTGGATTTTCTCCATAAGGAAACCAAAACCGGAGTCAGCAGGAAAAAAGCACGAGGCACAAGGAGCAGTGGAAGGAAACAAAGCAGGAACCGCCACAAGCACAGGGAAGATGGACCAGGAGCATCGAGACTCAGATCAGGGTATCTAAAGGCACCGACAGCCCTTCAGCATCCCAGCTGTCCTTCAAGCAGTGGAATTGGGGCAGATCTGGGGCTTTTGCTCTGAGCATGGACCCTTTGGAAGAACCAACCCCTGGAAATCACGTTTGGTGTGCAGTTCGGTTTTCCCAGTTCAGCCCCTCCACACAGGGATGAGGCTCAAACGGCCGCGCTGCGCGATGTCAGGGCTTAAAAGTCATCCTGCAAAGCTGAGCTTTGATCCCAGCAGGGCTGAGCCGAAGCGGCTGCACGGGGAGGAGGAGAAGGGAGGTGGAAGAGCAGCCGGTGTTTAACCCCGCGGCAGCGAGTGTGAACGTAAGCCCACCTGGTTCCCAGTGATACAAGAGGCTTAGATTTTAAGGGTTAATTGCTGTGAGTATTGCTAGTATTGCAAAACTTTGGAGATGCTTGCTAAACAATGTACTGCTTGCTGAACGTTTGCTATGCTGGCCAGGCAAAGGGAAAGGATGTATGGGAGGAAAAAGATAGGATGCCAGACCATTGATAAGAGGAAGAAACCATGACCAGAATTCCTGCTTTCAGACCTTGGAACTGGCTCAAACCAGCTTTGGAGTTTGGACTTGGACCAGGACCTCAAAGAGCATGCGCACGGAAGCAAGGTGAAAAGTTCCAGCCTGAGGTAGAGTGTTTACTTCATCCCAGAGACCCTGGCCCACGACCACCTGGCGGCACTGCGCAGGCGTAATAGGATGCCAAGTTAATTATAATACTAACCGGAGACAGACAATGAATATGTATAGGCGCATTGTGTCATTTGATGCATATGCAATTTGTAACCAGATATATTTCAAGCTGAGTACCGCAGTCGGCACGCATGGTCTTTTTGGGGCTACCCTCCATGCGTCCGGCGCCACAATAAACATACCTACTTGTAAAGTAGTAGTACTTTCGAGTTGTATAGTCTTTTCCACGTATCACCAGGGGCGGGAATCGCAGAGGAGGCATCCCTGGGGAAAGAATTCCAGGGAATTAATTAACTGAGCAATTAATCCCATTTAATTAAGCCGCGGAGTGAAGCGCTGCCCCGTGCATCCAAGAAATTCAAACCCAAACCCTCCACCAGGATCCCAAACCGCAGTCGGGATCTTATCCCACCTCCCGGCCCCTTTCCCTCCCTGCAGCACCCGGAGCTTTGCACAACCACAGCCCCTCCAAAGCTCCCCCAAAACCCACCCCGCACTCACTGCCCGGCTCGGGGCTCAACAGCCGCTTCCTGCAGCGCTCCCCGGGACCGAGGTCCGGGTTGGCATAAACGATCTCCGTGGCCATGGTGGGATCGGCGGGAGGTCCGGCTGGCCCCAGCCCCGCTCGCCGGACCCTCGGAGCCTGGGCGGGGGTTGCTGGCGTTGCTCAGCCCGGCCCCAGGGTGGGGGGAGCTGCGCGGAGCCACCCCCAGTGCCCGGGGGGACCGGACGGGCAAAACCAAAACCTGACACAGCCTCTGCCGAAGGAAACCAGGGAAAAGTTGTTCCCCTCGAGGAATGGGACCCATCGAGGAGCCTGTGCTGGCCCGAGTCGAGCGGTGGTTTTCCCAAGAATCAAAAGGCTCCCAAACAAGGCACCTTTAAAAACGAAAAAGGCCGAACCAAAATTTGGATTGTGCAAAGAGGCAGCTCCATCTTCAGTCCCCTCTGTCCAATGTGCTGATTCACGGTGGAAAAAAATCAGGTGGCATTGCAAGAATCCTGAAATTGTTGAGGCTGGAAAATGCCTCTAAAAGTTGTGGGGTCCAGCACTGCCAAGGCCACGCCTGCCCGTGTCCCCAAGTGCCACATCCCCAGGGCTTTTAAATTCCCCCAGGAATGGGGACACCCCACCTGCCCTGAGAAGCCTGGGAAGGGCTGGACAACCCTTTCCATGAAGGAATTTTCCCAGTTTTCCCTCTCTCTTGGGAGAAGAGCCCGACTCCACTTGGCTCCAAGCCCCTTCCCAGGTAATTTGACTGAGGAGGTCCCTCTTGAGCCTCCATTTCTCCAGGCTGAGCCTCCTCAGATGCTCCTCACAAGTTCTCCAGACCCTTCCCCAGCTCCATTCCCATCTCTGGACATGCTCCAGCTCCTCATTGTCTTTCCTGGAGTTTGAAGCCCGCCACCTGATCCCCAAAAAAACAGGGACAGTCTTTGGAAATGGGGTTAGAGATGAGCCCTTCAAGGGGAAAGGATGGAAAATGTTCCCAACAGCTTAAGAAATCTGTTTCTCCTTCAATTCCTTGTTTTCATGTCACTTCCATGAGACAGCTGCTCCCTTTGGAAACCAGGATGGGACTGGATTTGTTGGGGGCAGGAAAGGTACAAAACAGCCCAAAATTACGGGAATTAAAGGTATAAGGGTGTGATGCTCCACTGCTGATGGTGTGGTTAGGGAGATTTGCTCATCTCTGTCAGCAGAGAGGCTGAAAACCCCTTCCAAGGACCTATGGAAACATCCAAAAATCGGAAATTTATCCCCATTTAGGAGAAAGTGGCCCGGCTAAGGTGATTCTTTAATTCTGCAACGAGCATCAGGCAACACAGGGCCCCATTTTGCAACCCCCCCACTCTGACCCCCCCATTTCCGTCCCCTCCTGAGACAAACATCACCTAAAGCTCTTTTTCCATCCCTTAAATGGCTTTGAGGCCCCTTTGCATAAAAGATGCCCTGTCCTTTCTGAGAGTGGGGGAGGCTGCTGTGGTCAGCAGTGTGAAAGCACGGAGAGGGTGGCAGATGAGCATCCTGTGGCAGCTCAGGTTACTCCAGAGCTGCTGCAGCTAAAGGGATGCTGGTCCCAGGAAAAGCCTCCTCAAATGGAGAATGTACTCCTTCAATGGCCAACTATTCCCTCCCTGCAGCCTGATCCCGCCCAAGCCCACCTGAGCCAGGGTGACGGGCATATTCCAGCTCCTTCCACTTTCCTCTTCTCCTTCAAGGAGGCAGAGAGGAGGCACAGACCCAAGAGTGCCAAGTGAAGGGGGAATGTGGCGTTAGGAAGACATTGGAAAGGACTCGAGAGGAGGGAGAGAAGAACAGGGCCCCTCAAAAACTGTTTCTCCCCAACTTGGGGAGAACAAGAGAAACAAAATCAAGGTGGGACCCCACAGATTTCTCTGCCCTCCCCTCTGAAGCCCTCGCTGGCTGCTCGAGGCTGGATGGGCAGACTGGGAGCACTGGGAAGGGGCCCCGGCTCGGGGCGCAGCCCCCGGGGCAGCCCCACGGCCCCACGGCAGCTCCAAGGCTCCGCCAGCCAGGACAGAACGTGGCAGGGGGAGCAGGGCGAGGGACGGGGCTGCCGGAGCCGAGGGGACACAAGGGACAGAGGGGGCACTGCACAAGCATTTAATGCAAAAGATAAAATCATAAGGAAGACAAAAGCAGCAGCATTGGATCTGTAAATACTGATGGGGGCCATGCAAGGCCGTTTCACAGAAGCCTCTGAGTTGGAAGGGACCTACAAGGATCAAGTTCCAGCTCTTAAGGGAATGGCCCCTGTGGGGTCAAATCACAACCTTGGCACTACTGGCACCATATCCCAGCCAATGTCACGTTCATATGGCAGCCCATGTTTTACATCTATACCCACAGGGTTCTATATCTATATCTAGAGAGGGCAAGGGTATAATGGTTCAAGAAGGAGAAAGCAGACCACAGCCCCATCCCAGGCAGCCACACATCAGCTTCCCCATCATCTCCTCTTCCTGCAGGTTCATCTCCTGGAGACCAGGCACTGAGGTGACCCTGAGAGTCAGTGTAAGGCTGAGGAAGGGCATCCCCATGCTGGGGGGAGGAGGCAAAGCTGTCACTGCCCAGCACGGAGAAGGTCCTTTCTCCATCCCCTGTGAGTTTGGGCCCTGCTACACAGATACAGCTGCAGATTTGAGCACTCCTGAGTTTATTTTCAGTGTGTGAGGTACACACACTGTGCATTGCCAGTGACCGGACACCTGCAAGGAGGAGCAGAGAAAGACGTGGTGACCCCATCCCCTCCAGCAGCAGGACAAGGCAAGCTCTGCCAACAAGGGACTCCCCGTGCCTCTCAGGCCCTGCCTGGCTCCCTGGGACTAACGAGGAGTTGAAGTTGCTGCTGTCCCCCCAGTGCAGCCCCCAGCCCTGTCTGCGCAGCCCGAGCCTGTAATCGATGCTGACACCCTGGGGGCTCCTTCTCTGCAAGGCCCCGGGGCAGGGCTGCACCCCCGGCCCTGTGAGCACTGAGCCAGGCCCAGGATCCCCCCAGGCTCCCCTCAGGCACCCCACGGCCCCGCAGCCCTCATTTACTATTTCTTCGGCCTTGAGCATGGCCAGGGAGGCCCCGAGCTTAGAGCATTGATCCTGACCCTGATCCCAGGTCCACACATCCCCTGAGAAATACTAGCAGACCCCGTGGTACCTGACCCAGCCCTTGGGACCGGCTGGCAGCAGCAGAGTGCTAGGCACACTTCTCCCTGGAGACGGGAAGGGAGAAGGTCTGAGGATTCCCCTCCACACGGAACAGGGACCCCTCTGCCCCGAGGGGCTGGGCCAAAGCAGCTGCCCCTCCCTTACCTGACTGCACAGCCAAGGCCACCCCCAAAGCCAGGAGCAGGAGCAGAATCAGCAGCAGCAGGGTGAGCAGGGGATCTGATGGGATCTGAACCACTCACCTGGAGCAGGAAAAAGCCACCAGAGGGACTGGACAGGGCCAGGGTCAGGGCACAGCCTGTGGCAGGAGAACTGTCCAGGGCTGGGGGCGGCTGGGGGCAGCTGGGGGTGTAGGTCCCTGCCACTGCCACTGGGATGAGCAGAACAAGAGGCCTCTTCCAGAACACTGGAAACAGCCACAGCCCTGCCAGCCCCTTGCTCCTGGGCTGACACTGTCCCCTCCCTACAGGCCACAGCGCTGGCCCTGCACTCACCCAGAAATCTGAGGGTTCTATTCTGTATATTCCTGATTGCTGATCTGTTCTGGGGACTCAGCAGCTGCTTCATGCTCCCATGACTTGCGCAGACTCCTTTCTCCAGATCTTCACTCACTGCACACTCACAAGTGGCACCTTCCTGCTTGTGACAAGTGGCTTCCTGTGCCTGAGGCAAGTGTGTAACCCTGGCTGCCGACCCTCTCTGGGGACGAAGGAGATCTTTCACCACCCCATGAAGGGAACAGAATTCCCTCTCCTCCAGCTCACAGCCGGCATCTCTCTGCTTGGAACAAACAGCAACCTGGCCCCCAAGAGCTGAGGGGTGCTGAAAAAGCCTTTCTCAGATCAGCCTCGGGAGCACTTTGACAAGCACAGTGATGGCAGGTTGATGGGGCCATGATGACAGGCACAGCTGCTCCCGGCCCTGCGGTTCCCCAGGCTCAGGAAGGCGGTGCCGGCTCAGTCCTGCCCTGTCCCTGCTCCCCGGGGACGCTGCGGCAGCAGCTGCGGACACAAGCGCAGCCTCCGGGAGCTCCGGGCCCGGCCCGGCCCCCGCAGCCCCGGCCCCCTCTGGCTCTGCAGCTGCTGCAGACGAGCTCCGGGCCGGGACAGGCGGGGACAACGCCTGGGAGCTGCCGAGTGCCGGCACGGGGCAGCTGCGGGTCGGGCTCAGCCTCCCGAGGGGGAAGAACCAGCAGCCCTGAGGGGGCTCAGCATTGTCCCCTGCATCCCCTGCCCTGGCGGGTTGGAGCCCAGGGACACCGAGTGCTGCCACCGCTGCCTTGAGTCCCTGCCTGGGAACAGGAGGTGGCTCCTGACAGGGAAAGCAGAATTTAGGTGGCTCCACCCGCGGGAGACCAGGCGGGACGAGGCTCTTCCTGCCTCCACCGGCCGAGTGCGCCATGTAACTCCAGAGTTTCGCTTGCGAGGGACGTTCAAGTTTACCCCGTCCTACCCCTGCCTCGGGCAGGGACATCTCCCGCTGGACCAGCGGCTCCAAGCCCGGTCCTGAATGGCAGGGAACAGTCCCGAGGACACGGCAGCCACTCCTGTCCTACCGACAGGAACCAGGACGAGCCAGCGCTGCTCCGGCACCGGCTCCTGCCGAGGCATCAGCGGGAAGGAGACCGCAGGCAGCCGCTCCCGCAGCGCCCTCAGGCCAGGGGCAACACGGTATGGCCCGGGATCAGGGCGAAACGAACCCACCGGAGCTCCCTTTATAAATAACAGAGAGAATATAAATTTTCAGTTTCCCTGAAGGTGCTGAATAGAGCTTAACGACTTAATGGAAAAAAACAAAACCAAAACCAAAAACAAAAACAAAAAACAAAAACAAGACAACCAAACAGATATAAAGGAGTGCACACAGGATGATAAATGTGGCTGGAACCAGTGGAGAAAGAGGTACAAAAGACCACAGTGATTTTTTTGCAAGTGCTCGGCACTCACAGCTTTGTTTTTCCCCCCAGCATGGGGATGCCCTTCCGCAGCCACAGCTTCTGCCTTACACTGACTCTCAGGGTCACCTCAGTGCCTGGTCTCCAGGAAATGAACCTGCAGGAAGAGGAGATGATGGGGAAGCTGATGTGTGGCTGCCTGGGATGGGGCTGTGGTCTGCTTTCTCCTTCTTGAACCATTATACCCTTGCCCTCTCTAGATATAGATATAGAACCCTGTGGGTATAGATGTAAAACATGGGCTGCCATATGAACGTGACATTGGCTGGGATATGGTGCCAGTAGTGCCAAGGTTGTGATTTGACCCCACAGGGGCCATTCCCTTAAGAGCTGGAACTTGATCCTTGTAGGTCCCTTCCAACTCAGAGGCTTCTGTGAAACGGCCTTGCATGGCCCCCATCAGTATTTACAGATCCAATGCTGCTGCTTTTGTCTTCCTTATGATTTTATCTTTTGCATTAAATGCTTGTGCAGTGCCCCCTCTGTCCCTTGTGTCCCCTCGGCTCCGGCAGCCCCGTCCCTCGCCCTGCTCTCCCTGCCACGTTCCATCACGGCTGGCGGAGCCTTGGAGCTGCCGTGGGGCCGTGGGGCTGCCCCGGGGGCTGCGCCCCAAGCCGGGGCCCCTTCCCAGTGCTCCCAGTCTGCCCATCCAGCCTCGAGCAGCCAGCGAGGGCTTCAGCTGGGGCGGCAGAGAGGCGCTGCTGGCAGGTCCCACCTCCGCTTGGCTTGGGTTGTTCTTCCCAACATGGGGAAAAACGATTTCAGGAGTTTTTGGGCTGAGTGGAGGACAGGCCAAACTTTTGGCAAGGGATTTTGGGGCCATTTTCCCTCTTTTGGGGGAAATCAAAACCACATAGAGCTGAGCCCTGGCAGGACAGGGCAGCCCTGCAGCCCCTGAGTCTGTGCTGGCCTGTATCTGGCAGAGGAGCAAAGCAGCTCAGGGATAACAAAACAATGATTAATTAGCCAAATAAATGCCTGCTAAATAGCGTGTAGGAGAACTGAGGTCCCAGGGCTTCCCGCTGAGCCGGTGCCAACCCACACTCAGGGCTGAGAAAGCCGGGCCGGGAGCTCCACAGATCAATTTGTGTCCATTTTCAGATACATCTGGCTTTTCATTGATCAATTCTCAATGTTTTATGCCTCTTTCAATAATATTTTATTGATTCTCACCTCTTGAAGATCAGGACCAACCTCTTGATCTTTTATTTTCACCATTTTAGTGGGGTGAGGAGGGGTTTTTCTTTTGCAGTAGCTCCTGCCACAGCTCCTTCTCCTGCCCCGTATCCCGATTTTCCTTCCTCTGGAGACAAAATCCCACCACTCCCCCAGCCCCTCGGTGCCCCTCCCCGGGGTGTCAGGGCTGCGGTGGGGGCAGGAAGCCCCGGTCCCGCTGCCACTCACCCCCCACCCCGGCCAGCGCCAGCGGTCAGAGGTGCTTCAGCTTCCTGTCCCCTCCTCTGTGTCCCCACCCCCGTGTCCCCACCCTCGCATCCCCAGCCTGAGCCCCCCGGCTCCGTCGTGCCATGGAGGATGAGGAGGGCTATATGGTCTTTAGCCCGAGGAGGCGAGTGGGGAGCTGCGGGGAGCCCCCATCCCTGCAGGGTGCAGGTACTGGGGGTCGTGTCTGATGGGCCCCCCCGATTGGTGGGGGACAGGAACTGGCGGGGGTGGGTGCGGGGGGGATCCCGGCGGGGTTTTTGTGTTTGAATTTCTTTGGTGCGCCGGGCACCGCTTCACTGCTGCTCGATTTAACGGGATTAATTCCTCAGTTAATCCCCCCCCTCCCTCCCCACCCCGCAATATTCCCCCGCACAGGATTCCTCTCCATGGGATACTTCTCTCGGGATTCTTCCCCGCGGATCCTCGCCTAGCATTCTTTCCCCGACTTACTTCCCCCGGGTATCTTCCCCGAGTTTCCTCCCCTGGGGATCTTCCCCATGGGATTCCC